>JAVIAB010000092.1:45278295-45470795 GCA_032433765.1 Megaustenia siamemsis | reverse complement strand
TGGGGATCCTTTAACAGGTAGTTTGATTTCATTTTTTTAAATTAATTGCCAATAATCTTAGAGAGAACCTTAAGTTATTATTTTCTTACTTAAAAAATCAGAAAGAAATATTTTTATAAATTTATCTTACGAATTGTAAGTTTATGAAAGAAACAGAAAAATGTTAATATTGATATATAATGATTGTTATTTGGGGGCTTTCTGTGTCATGAAAACAATGTCAAAGGTCCACGAAGATTAAAACACAAATGTTGAGAAACGCTGGTTTAGAGTCAAGGCGTAACGCCAAAAACATAAATCGTGTAGCCATTCATTTTCGTTGAGCCTGAGGTAATACGACTGCATGACGTAAATTTCAATCTGTTCACATTTGGCATTCATAAATTGCTACTCTCTTTCTTATTATACATGTTGTGAGTTGACTATATATCCAAAAACACAACCACACAATGAAATAAATGTAACGACAAAGGGAAAGAAATCAGGAAGTATAACTTTTGTGTGTGTTAAATTACAAAACAAAAATGATTGTATTTTTTTTTGTTCAAAAAAACATCATAGTAATAGAAGACTATTTAAAAAAATCAAAACTGCATTGAAAAGAAAGGAGAGAAGAAGAAAAAGTCTTGCCACATCCATAGTGACGTATAAACTACATGATGTTAACGTCCATGTGTTTCATGAACCTTTGGCACGTTATTCACGGGTTCTGTAGTCGGTATTACTTGCTTTCTTTCTAAGACAATTCCGCCTACAATAGAAAACTGAGCAATATACAGTGTTAAGCAAGGTTGTTTGCTGTCGCCAGATTTATTTAATATGTATAGTGAGATTATTTTAAGATCCATAAGGGGCACGCCTATGGTAATAGAAACAAGAAAAAAATGGTCAAATGTTGTGTAGAACCATTCTTAACATATGGATGTGAATCATGAACAATAGGACAACAGACAAGAAAATCATTGGAAGTTATAGAAATGTGGTTTTACATAACATTGTTGAGAATACCATGGGCAGCTAAAAAGAGTAATGAAAACGTTCTTAGAGAGGCCAAAGCAAACAGATAGTTATATTATATTTTATAATATCCAATATTAGGAGAAATAACCATACTTTTTTTGGGTCGTGTAATGAGAAGGGAACAGCTGGAATATATTGTGACAACTGGTAAATTTGAGGGACAAAGAGACAGAGGGAAGCAAAAATAAAAGATTCCAGACTGCTTGAGAGAATGGCTTGACAGAATATGAACAACAGAAATGATAAATAACTGTTGATATCTAAAGTTGTGGGGAGGCATGATCTCCAACGCCAGCAGGCATGGTACTGATGATGATGATGATGATGATGATGATGATGATGATGATGATGATGATGATGATGATGATGATGATAATGAAACAGTATACGAAAACTAAATTTTATACGAAAACTAAGTAATATGCAAAAACTAAGTAATATATGAAAACTAAGTAATATGCAAAAACTAAGTAATATATGAAAACTAAGTAATATGCAAAAACTAAGTAATATATGAAAACTAAATAACATTCTTCAGGGCTAGATATCACCATGCTCCCTAGAGAACTCCTAAAAAATATCAGAAAGAAACAGTCGATATTTTTCGGGCTCCTAGAAGAGGAAAGTTAAAATACTTGGTTACAACTGGCAAAATAGAGGGAAAGAGAGTTCGCGGACGACAGCGAGAGAATGTACTAGTTATCTTGTGGTGTGACATGGAGAATAGTCAACAACAAAAATGACATGATTTACTGTACTGTGGACAAAAAACTGTGGAAGGACATGATCGTCTACGTCAACCGGTATGGCACATGATGGTGATTAAGAGCATTTCATGAAAACGACAATTATACTTGAATAGTTCAATTTATTTTGTGTTTTGTGTTTTTCCTTTCTATAGAAGCAATATCATGTAATAAAAGTAAAGTACTCCCGTCCCGCCAAGTGGCGTATAGGGAATATGGTGTTAGTGACCATAAATTGTACAGACCTTCGGCACATGATTTCTGGGGTAATGTGGTCGGTATTACGCCCGTGCCGCTTTACTTTCCCAGAAAAAAAAATCCGGTACCCATTTAAGGCTGGGTGAACCCGGGAGCCATCGGTTGGGATCGAACCCTAATTCTTGTCCTTTGTAGTCCAGCTTACTAACCACTGAGCTATCGCGGCTCCCGTCAATATCATGTACTCTGTGTCAATTCCTAGCATGGTTTACTTATTAGGCGTCAGCGGTCCCTGGAAAATTGTAAGTTGATAAATACCATTTTTGATGATGTTAGGAATTGAATTACTGCAAAGACACGGCTTATTCTGGTTTTTTTCGATGTTCTACTGCAAAATGTTATTTCTTTTACCTGTGAAACTGAATAATAGGATCTACGTTTATCTCCGCCAAGGACATCTCTAGGCACTTGACCTAATCCAGCCTAAGATTAGTTTCTGAGAGGAAAAGGAAGGGCCATCAATCTACGTCCAATTCAAACAAGGTGTTTCCGAAATTGTGCTGCACTCCATCGCGTCAACACTTCAACAACACCCCCACCCCCAATGTCTACTAAAATGTCTTATCTGTTTTTTTTTTTATTTACGTTGAAGACAAATGTAAAAAAAAAAGAAAAAACAAGAATAGAAACGGAAGAGTTGATATTATAACAGACAATGAGTGGATACAATTAGAAAGGCTAACATCAAAACAGAGAAAGTAGAACCGGGAGAAAATCGTGCAATATAAAGTAATATTAACCGTCAACATTGTATTTGTTAACTTCGTGTAGAGAACAGGTTTGCAAGAAATGTTCATTCTTGTCAATGTATTCCTGTCTTGGGGCTAACATTTGCATTCATGTCTTTCTTCTACGTCTGTCCCCCAATCTCTTCCTACTTTTTTGTTTGTTTTCTTTTTTTGTTTTGTTTTACTGTTTTTAATTTCTTTATGGGTTTATTTGCAGTGTCCAGCGATAGGATATGGGAGAAATGAAACAGCTCAAAGAAGAAACAGCAGAGGTCGGGCATCGTGAAAATTATTATCCTCTCAGCCAGCGACCCGACACATGATGACTTGGTTTCACGTTTTCATCGGTACATCATCCGGATGATAAGTAGCAGTAGACACACCGAGACTACGCCCATGGCGAGTAATATACAAATACCGTTCATGATCGCGTCCAATCACTCATTCTGTCATTTTCTTGTGAGTTTTCCTGTTCCACCTGAGTTTGTTCCCCTTTCATCTTTCCTGAATGTCGTGTTGCGAACATCCAAATAGAACTTCAGGATATAACAGATCGTCCTATTATGAATAATTCAAATACAGTGATATTTTATCCACTGATCAAAGTGGTTTTGTTGACGGGTCGAGAAATGTGGCGTCTTACTCCTGGAAATATTCATACTCAGTTCCATCATCCTGAGCTGTGGGTGGTAGGGGAGTAGATTCGAAAATCAACTGAATGGTGCCTTTTACATCCGCTGGCAAGACAGTGTGATAATTTTCTCGCTAATGAACTCATTTCAGCAAATGCCATTTGGTTAAGCATTATAGTGATATTGCTTATTTACAAACAACACTCATATGGTCAACACTGATTATACATGCTCCACCTGTAGCAGAAATGTATGTCAGAATTAGACCAACAGTTACTTCTGTACACAAGAGGTGCAGCTATTAAACATTAAACTGACGCGACCCACTATTTGCTGTAGGTTCCTGTTCTATTATATTCATTGTTTATATTTTCTGATCGGGTGCGGCCACCACTGCTTGACTATTTTGTGACTTTTCAATGCTTTTACTAAAGAAAACAGGGAGATAATTAACAGAAGAGAACGCTAACAAGTCATTGGTAGATAAAAATAGAATGAACTGGCTGTAAAACAAAATCATAATCATCATCATGTGCCATACCGGTTGGCGTAGGTGATCATGTCCCTCCACAATCTTCTATCTACAGTGCATCGTATCAGTTCTGTTGTTGACTGTTTTCCATGCCATGACACCAAACTATCCAGTATTTTCTCTCTTTGTCGTCCGCGATCTCTCTTTCCTTTTATTTTCCCAGTTGTAACTAAGTATTCCAACTTTCCTCTTCCATGATGTGCCCGAATTATGTTGATTGCTAACAAAATCATAATACATAAAAAAGACAGTTCTTACATCGATGACAAGGAAACTGATCAAACTTACCAAAAAGTTTAAGTGCAGAAATATCACATTCTTGTCCATCCATTGGTATCAATGAGGGGCAGCGATATCTTCGCTTTCTTGTAGGATTGATTTATAGATGGCAAATCGGGACCAAACGAGAACTGAAGTGGCCCCATAATTGATATCACGTTTGTAGACTCCTATTGGATGTTGATCTTTTGAGGAAGGGAACATTGGGTTTGACTATGGAAATGATAGCTCCAGGATGATGTCATTTATTCTTTTTTTGTTTTTATTGAATGTATTTCATTATCAGGATTCCGGTCATAAGGAAAGATTGACATCAATATCATCCCAAACAAAAGGATTGATACTACAGTGTTTTTTTTGTGTGTGAATTGTTCATTGAGTACTTCAATCTTTGTTTAGACAAACAAGTCACCGTCTGAGGATTCATACTGCAGTGTTTTTTGTTGTGTGAATTGTTCATTGAGTACTTCAATCTTTGTTTAGACAAACAAGTCACCGTCTGAGGATTCATACTGCAGTGTTTTTTGTGTGTGAATTGTTCATTGAGTACTTCAATCTTTGTTTAGACAAACAAGTCAACGTCTGAGGATTGATACTGCAGTGTTTTTTTTTAATTGTTCATTCTTCTTCTTCTTCTTCTTTCCTTCCTCATCTGCCTTTCAGCGTCGAGGGGAGATATAATTTGCGGTCTTTTGCTCTTCTGTTCGCCTCAGCTGCTGTTATGTTTTCTAGTGCTTCTAATATTCCATCGATCCATTTTTTTCGTGGTCGACCCTTGGGTCTGGTGTTCTCATAACGTTTGTTGAAGGCTCGTTGTGTTGTGTTTTGATCTTTCTGCCTTGTCACGTGGCCAAACCATTTTATCTGTTGTTTCCTTTATATATTCTATGGCGGGGGCTATTCCTAGCTTTTTTCTCAGTTCTTCATTTCTGATCTTATCTCACAGACTGTTTCCTGTCATTCGTCTAACACATTTCATCTCTGTAGAGGTTATTTCTCTTATTGTTCTTGCATCTAGGGTCCAGGTCTGGCATTGGTAGCACAACGTTGGGATGAAGATGAAATTGTTCATTGAGTACTTCAGTCTGTGTTTTTGACAAACAAGTCACCGTCTGATGATTAATACTACAGTGTTTTTGTGTGTGAATTATTCATTGAATACTTTGTTTTTGACAATCAAGTCACCGTCTGATGATTAATACTACAGTGTTTTTTTGTGTGAATTATTCAGTGAATACTTTGTTTTTGACAATCAAGTCACCGTCTGCACTTTTGCTGTTAACCTTAAAGTTGTTTCTCTGGTAGACATTGATCTACATGTGAAATACACGTCCGGACCATTTCAACTGTTGTCTCTACATCAGAAGGACGACTCGACATCATACGATCACTTTACCCATGAAGTATTCCTTTGATCATTGAAAGATATGAACTCTTTGACAGCAAGTTCTCAAAACGTTACAAGACGACGAGAACTCTTTAGTTACTCTCTGAGCCGTATGGCAACATTCAAAGTTGTTTCATTGTATTTGTTTCCTGGCTAAAGACATTTATTTGATTTATGGATAAAGACAATTATTTGTTTCCTAACTAAAGACAATTATTTGTTTCCTAACTAAAGAAAGGTAACTGTAGTCCCCATCGCAGCAGTCTCAGCACACGCCAAAAGACATAAGGCAAAACCGTGCAGAAAGTGAACACAGCCAACTGTTTCCTATCATATGATATCATCATTCATCGTAAACAATTGGAATATCGAAACATGATCAAAACAGATGAGACACACAGCTCACGGTGTGCACAGAGCACTTAACTCAGTAGCTCCTGCAACAAGCCGGACTTGGAATATGAGGAAACTGCAACAACGAACACTTTTCATGCATAGCCTTCAATTGTTCCCGCCGCCTATCCACCATATAATTATTTATTTCCTAGCTAAAGACAATTATTTGTTTCCTGACTAAAGACAATTATTTGTTTCCTGACTAAAGACATTTATTTGTTTCCTGACTAAAGACAATTATTTGTTTCCTGACTAAAGACATTTATTTGTTTCCTGACTAAAAACATTTAATTGTTTCCTGACTAAAGACATTTATTTGTTTCCTGACTAAAGACAATTATTTGTTTCCTGACTAAAGACATTTATTTGTTTCCTGACTAAAAACATTTAATTGTTTCCTGACTAAAGACATTTATTTGTTTCCTGACTAAAGACAATTATTTGTTTCCTGACTAAAGACATTTATTTGTTTTCTGACTAAAGACAATTGTTTATTTCATAACTAAAGACATTTATTTGTTTCATGGATAAAGACATTTATTTGTTTCATACCTAAAGACAATTATTTATTTCCTGACTAAAGACAATTATTTATTTCATAACTAAAGACAATTATTTATTTCATAACTAAAGACAATTATTTATTTCATAACTAAAGACAATTATTTATTTCATAACTAAAGACAATTATTTATTTCATAACTAAAGACAATTATTTATTTCATAACTGAAGACAATTATTTATTTCATAACTAAAGATAATTATTTGTTTCCTGGCTAAAGACAATTATTTGTTTCCTGACTAAAGACAGGGTAAAGACAGCCACACTAGTGGCTACAAGGACGCACGATGGTGGCTATTATGACGTACACTAGTGGCTACATGATGAATCCTGGTGGCTTCATTGCCTTGCTAATTAAAGACACCCCAGCTCTAGCAACTGCTCCATTTTCCTTGAGTTTACATCTCATTACCTGCAGGTTAGACACTGTTAGGCAGGTGCTTGTGATCAATTGCCCTGTTGCCTGGAGCTACACTTTGGCTCCATACCGTTTAAATTGCAATGTGCAGTCTTTGTGCTAATGCATTCTTCTAATCTGATCTGATATTTTAACAATCCTGTAGCATATATTGGCTATCTTATTTTTGAGGCTACCAGTACACAAAGTGTGTATCTGACAGCCGATGTCTATGCATGTGTTTTTTAGTTTCAACAATACACACCGTATGTGTCTCAAGCTGAACCTCTTATCATGTTTTACATTTTGGCTCTCGTGAAAAGAAGTGTTCGGGCTATAGGCTTGGAAATAAAGATGGTCCATGACGTGACACATCAAGATTTGTGGCTATTAGACACGGTTTTGGCGAGAAGGAAAGGGTGCGGGGAATCGGGCGGACTTTCGTTCGGAGACGCACTTACCGGGACATCTCCTGTGAGCGGCAATGATGGATGGGGGGATGGGGGGGGGGGGTCATCCTAACTGACAGATACATCTGACGACATGAGCTTCTTCATTCAGAAAGTAACCGGCGCTGAAATCCTATCCAACAAGTAGGCACATGTACAGACAACGGAAGTTTGGGAGAATCTGTCTGATCCAACAAGTAGCCTCAGGTACAGAAAATGGATGTTTGGGAGAATCTGTCTGATCCAACAAGTAGCCTCAGGTACAGACAATGGATGTTTGGGAGAATCTGTCTGATCCAACAAGTAGCCTCAGGTACAGAAAATGGATGTTTGGGAGAATCTGTCTGATCCAACAAGTAGCCTCAGGTACAGAAAATGGATGTTTTGGAGAATCTGTCTGATCCAACAAGTAGGTTCAGGTACAGAAAATGGATGTTTGGGAGAATCTGTCTGATCCAACAAGTAGGTTCAGGTACAGAAAATGGATGTTTGGGAGAATCTGTCTTATCCAACAAGTAGCCACATACATAGACAATGGATGATTCGAAGATAATCTGTCTGATCCAACAAGTAGCCACATACATAGACAATGGATGATTCGAAGATAATATGTCTGATCCAACAAGTAGCCACATACATAGACAATAGATGATTCGAAGATAATCTGTCTGATCCAACAAGTAGCCACATACATAGACAATGGATGATTCGAAGATAATCTGTCTGATCCAACAAATGAGCACATGCACGCAGATAATGGATGATTGAAAGATAGGTTGTCCCTCTCAATCCCTTTTTTCTTCTTCGGTCCCTCTCTCGTGATATGCCTTACTCTCTCTTGTTCTTTTTACTGCTTGCTTATCATCCCTCTTTCTCTTTATTGCTCTCTCTCCATCTCTCACTCTAGGTTTTTCTCCCCTCTCTCCACATACATATATATATATATATATATATATATATGAATGTATGTATGAATGCATATGTTCATAAATGTGTGGCTTTTGGCGTTTTAAATAGTTGGTAGAAAGCAGTCATGATTTGTCAATGGTTTGGTAACATATAAGTGTCTTATGGATGGAAATGGCAGGACAAAATCACTAACATAGAATTATGGAAATGTACCAGTCAAATACCAGTGGATAAAGAGATACACCGAAGACGATGGCGCTGGATAGGACAAACACTGCGGAAGCCAACTGACAGTATTACACAACAGGCCCTTTTTGGAATCCCCAGGGAAAAAGACAAAGAGGAAGACCAAGGATTCTTAGGAAAGACAAATGGAAGCAGAGATGAAGATGATGGGGAAGACATGGAATGATCTTAAAATGATCTTAAAAGAATGGCAAGAAACAGATCGGCTTGGAAAGTGTTTGTTGAAGACCTATGCTCCACAGGGAGCTGAAAGGTAGAAGAAAAAGAATTGTCTTATGCTGGATGCCGTTTTACTAAGCAACTTCTATCGAGGCTAAATCTTCTAAAGTTGGATAGATATTTCTGACCGTAGAAAGAAGAAAGCACATATATGGCGCCCGGTCTCATCTTCTTTCTCCTTTTTGTTTACTGATCTAAACATTATCTCTTCCTCATTGTGCCGCCTATTTTTAATATTTGTTTTCTGTGTGTTACGATCTGACGCCAAATTTTCCCAGTTTCTGGTGCGGATAGTCTCAAGGAAGAACTACAAGCATCCTTATATTTCAGCACTGATCTGCCCTTTGGTCTCTTTCCGACCCTACGTTCTACGCGCAATAATAGTAAAAAGTAAAGTACCCCCGTCACGCCAAGTGGCGTATAGGGAAATATAGTGTTAGTGACCCTATATTTTACAGACCTTCAGCACATGATTTTTGGGGTAATGTGGTCAGTATTACGCCCGTGCTGCTTTACTTTCCCAGAAAAAAATCTGGTACTCATTTAAGGCTGGGTGAACCCGGAAACTGTTGGTTGGGATCGAACCCTACCCTTGTCCTTTGTAGTCCAGTTCACTAACCACTGAGCTATCGCGGCTCCCACGCGCAATAATGTTTATGGAAATACTCTAGTTTTCCATATAGTTGTCCAATAGTTGTCTATTCAATATTACAGTTTAGGCCACGAGAGAAAGTGCTCAGTACAGCATCAAGCATAAGACGATATCTAAGCCTTTTGACCCGACACATCCAACTTAGGAATGGATATATTTTCTTAACAATTTTTCCCAAGGCAGCGGCCGTTTTTAGCTTACTCTTTTCGACTTTAAACTGTCAAGAGCTCTTTAACGTGCGTGGGTGAGTGCGCACGGACTTTCTGTTTTAAGCATTACCTAAGAAGGCTAGATATCGGATCCCACTACCCAGAGACCAGGCAATGATAGTCACACAAAAATCACTGATTCGAAGTGAAACTAATCCCAGTATCTATAGTGGAGTTCGAATCCAGGACCTTCTTATCTGCTGTTAAAAGACCAACCCACGTCTTGCATCTAGACCACCCAGTCTAGGTTGATCTAAAACATTTGTGGAGTATAATCCAGACGCTATTAAATGTTATATGTTACTAGTAGACAAAACAAGACATGGCCATAAAATAGTACAAGAAACGATAATTTTTTTAATAAATGTATTTTCTTCATATAATAACATCAGATGGGAGATGCATCACAGAAATAAAAAGCAGAATATCTCAGGCCAAAATAGCATTTCAGAAAATGAAAAATATCTTATGCATCAAATTTATGTCAATAAAAATGAGAAAGAGAGTCCATCGGTGCTATATAGAACCACTTCTGACCTACGGAAGCGAATCATGGACAGTAGACAAATAAATGAAAAGACGATTAGAGGCCACAGAGATGGGATTTCTCAGAAAAATGTTGAAAGTTCCCTGGACAGCTAAAAAGACCAATGAGGAAGTTCTCAAAGAGACCAACACAAAAAGGGAGCTCTTAAAAAACATCAGAAAGAAGCAATCAACATTTTTCGGGCACATCATGAGAAGAGGAAAGTTGGAATACTTGGTTACAACTGGCAAAATAAAAGGAAAGAGAGTTCGCAAAGGGAGAAAATACTGGATAGCTTGGTGTCATGGCATGGAAAACAGTCAACAACAGAACTGATACGATGCACTGTAGATAGAAGATTGTGGAGGGACATGATCACCTACGCCAACCGGTATGGTACATGATGATTTTCTCCATAAGGATACCTTTTTGTGTACTCTCTCTATATACGCGTATAATATATGAGTGCATGATACATCATAGTATCATGGCATTTTAAATAAATACAAATAAATAAACATGTAAATAGCCAATCACTAAAAAATTGATCATAGATATAGTTCTACCACTTAAAATACATTCTTTTTTTTCAAATGAATGTGTTACATTTTTACTTTTTCGCAAATATTTTTTTTTATGTTGAAGTTAATCGTTATGTTATATCATTGGCTGCGGTTGCTGAAATATCGTGAATTATTTACATTATCGTTGGTTTTACAGCCACGTATCACTGATACTGTGCGAGAAGCAACACAAATAAAGAATTATTACGAATATCTGTAGAATGTTTGAGGTTGAATTCTCACAAATTTTACTATGAGGGCAGCAATGTTTCAGCTTTGATGAAGAACCCACTGTTTTGACCTCAATCAAAGGCCCTCCAGAAGAGCATGGAGCGCCACAAATCTTGGAATTGGTTTTGGTTTGGAGGCAGAAAGTTTGGCGGAAAGTAGGTTCCAAGCGCTGAAATGAAACAAGTAAAAATATCTCATGCTTTTTATTTGTAGAAAAAATAAACAACTCTCACTCCCCCCCCCTTTTCCAGTTATCACATTTCTCATTAAGTGACAATGTTGATAAGATAACCAATTGCTCACATTTTCTAACTTGCAATTTCACTAAGTGAAAACTTTTAATCAATTTACAGGTGAGTCGAGAAACAAGCTTCAAATCAATAGATGAACTGGCTCTGCGATCAGGTACACATTTCTGAACAACTTTCATTTTAAAAATCGCACATAATGGGTCCTGCAATAAATTCATACTGAAACCATTGGCTGGCAAAATACACAGGCCACAATCATGCAGCGTGTTCTTGAGTTGAGCGACTCTGGTTCTAACTTGTGTAGCCTGACAAACGGAAGTGTAAGCTTGAAGAGAGTCACAACGGCAGGTTTTTGGTGTAACACTGATAATGATCGTGTGATGAAGAAATGCAATAGTTTCCTCTATACCTTGGAGAATATAATGTTAGTGCCCATATTTTAATCAGAATGACCACTGGTACCTTTCATGACTGATGTGGTCAGTAGTATACCAGGTCGACCGACTTTCCAGGAACAATCCCTGGCCCATTGGTTGAACCTTGAAGAAGTTTCAGCCCGAACAAATTTCCCCACATTCGGAATTTAATCTTCTGTAAGTAACAATATCAGTAATAGGAAACTCTTTATACAGAACCTCACAGTAGAAGGCAATCTGATCATCAGAAGGTGACCCCGTCGAGCAAGTTTTTTTTTTTGCCCTTTAGCTTCTTGACACTCTAAGGGAGATGGGTCCGTATGGGCCATGAATCCCGACCTCCTGCTGCATTGAACTCGAAAGTTTACAATATATTCAGCACAAAATAACTACACTTATTCTGCGCAACCCTTTTGATCAAATCTACTGCCATCACGCAAACAATTCAACTCCAGCGTGATATTTATGAAAGTTTATTGAAACAGAAGCGATGATGGCAACAACAATCGTGCATTAAAAGGGTATCAAAGGAGTCCAAAAGCTACTTGACAATATGTTCTACTTGAAACAGACACGCTGAAGCTATTGAGACGGTGTCGTCAGTAGTTGAGTGTCCAGGACGCAGGCTTGTCAATCAGACGTTGACGTCGGTCCAGATGCCTCACTATCCAGATGTCTCACTATCCAGATGCCTCACTATCCAGATGTCTCACAATCCAGATGTCTCACTATCCAGATGCCTCACTATCCAGATGCCTCACTATCCAGATGTCTCACTATCCAGATGTCTCACTATCCAGATGCCTCACTATCCAGATGTCTCACTATCCAGATGACCAATTTGAAAAACGAATACTTGGCTCACTGAGTGTGAAGGTACTATTGGTGAAGAAAGCACTGGCCTCCTTAACTTTTCAAGTTAGTAATAACTTCTCAACTGCGCTATATTTTATGTTATATAAAAAAGGAGTAAAGTAACCACCGTCACGCCAAGTGGCGTATAGGGAATGTAGTGTTAGTGACCATAAATTTTACGACACATCGGCACATGATTTTTGGGGTAATGTTGTCGGTAGTTTACGTCCGTGCCGCTTTACTTTCCCAGAAAAAAAATCCGGTACCCATTTAAGGTTGGGTAAAATGGAAGCCGTCGGTTGGGATCGAAACCTACCTCTTGTCTCTTGTGGTCCAGTTCACTAACTACTGAGCTATCGCGACTCTCATTTTATGTTATTTGACATCTTTTATGTTTCCTACTATTCTTTCTTTCTTTCTCCCATGAACCTTTCCTTTCAGTTTGGACAACACTGAGAGCTGCAAAAGCTGCTTGTTAGCAGTTGACAAGGTCAAGGACTATTCAGGTTTGATGATGTCTTCATGACCTTCCATTTATTTCCATCGTCCATTTACAATTCCCGTCTTGACAGGTTTCACAAAACCGGATGGTCGTGACATTTGGTCGTTTGTGATTCGTAGCTGAGGTCAAGAAGTTCGTGGTTATCTTTGTGCTAATGGATTGTTATCAAACTTCATTTGTAACTTGATCCAGATAGAAGATGCACAACATATTTATATATCATCTTGGGTTCGTAACTTGTATTTCCCACTGTGGTTATGATTTTAGGTCCATGCCTTGTAAACTTGTAGAAAAGGAGAATTTAAAAAAGTATGGCGGAAAAAAGAGTGGTTCTGTTGTAGTCTGAAGGGGATAAACGATGGCACAAAACTATTCAGCCCTTCAGCCCTGTAAGTTTGTAGAAAAATGCACACTATAAGGAAGCTTCGAACTTGCAACCTAAGTAGATGTATAGAAAGACGTACATTGTAAAGAAACTCCGACCTTTGCTCCTATGTATATGTATAGAAAGACGTACATTGTAAAGAAACTCCGACCTTTGCTCCTATGTAGGTGTAATAGAAAGACGTACATTGTAAAGAAACTCTGACCTTTGCGTCTATGTAGGTGTAATAGACAGACGTACATTGTAAAGAAACTCTGACCTTTGCGTCTATGTAGGTGTAATAGAAAGACGTACATTGTAAAGAAACTCTGACCTTTGCGTCTATGTAGGTGTAATAGAAAGACGTACATTGTAAAGAAACTCCGACCTTTGCGTCTATGTAGGTGTAATAGAAAGACGTACAAAAGAAACTCCGACCTTCGCGTCTATGTAGGTGTAATAGAAAGACGTACAGCTTTGACAGTAGGAAATGTATAAATAGACGTACATTATAAGGAAACCCGCCGGTATAAATTATTTTTTAAGCGATGTCGACGTTTTTGCCGTTTAAGATTGAATCTTGAAAACCATTATACATGAAGATAATAATAGAAATGTTGCCTTGTGCGGGATGAATATTGACATTGGTTCATCGTTATGACATATCGAGACGACAATAACAAAAGTTTGAGATGGTAACTTACGGTTGGCCAGACTATTGTTGACGAAGCAGATCATCATGACCACTACAAGTGATGTCACAAGTCTCAACATGGTTGTTTGTACTGACGTTACACGATGGTCAACTATAAACCACAAACATAGAAATACACGAGTAACATATATTTATCTCTGTTCATTCTCTCATATTTCGTCTTAATTTGTTATTTAAATTGCATTCAAAACAAATAACACCAGGGCTAAAACTAAGAATAGAAAATATTACATCTTCTCAATATTCATGTATGGTGCAGAAACATGGACATTAGACAAGAAAACAGAACAGACAATTGAAGCCTTTGAAATGTGGATTTATAAATGAATAGATAGAATGGATGGAAAGAAAAGAAAGAAAACAAACGATGAAGTTGTTTTAAAACAATTAAAAATGACAAAAGGACTACTAAACACAATTAGAACAAGACAAATGACATTTTTGGGGCATGTTAAAAGACACAACAGCCTAATAAAAGTAATATTGGAAGGGAAAATACAAGGTACAAGAGGCAGAGGCAGACCAAGAATATCATGGACGAGTAACATCAAAAGATGGACAAGTCAACCTATGACAATCTGCACCATCAAAGCAAGATACAGAGTGGAATGGTGCTCCATGGTAGCCAACCTTCGATGCGGAGACGGCACTCAATGATGATGATGATAAAATTGCATCCGGGTACGTCACGTTTAAATGCTCTATCTATTGTTAAGTTGACACGCCGACTTGTTTTACGATGTGGCTTAATCTGTTCTGTACGAGACGTCTCCTCAAGAAAGTTGAGCAAAGTCTTAATGAATAGATGTTTGAGTAGCCAGAAGAGAATGGTGAATTGTAAGAAAGATCAGATATGTTTACATCAAACCGAGATGTCCAATTTCCAATCGTCTTTTAGTTAAATGTTCTCTCTGTCAACTTGATGTCTGTAAAACTGAATAGACTAATTGTAAACTATGAGTTGAATTCTAGAATAAAGTTAGTGAATAATTGTAAACTATGAGTTGAACTGTGCAATAAATTTAGCGAATAATTGTAAACTATGAGTTGAATGCTAGAATAAAGTTAGTGAATAATTGTAAACTATGAGTTGAACGCTAGAATAAAGTTAGCGAATAACTGTAAACTATGAGTTGAACACTAGAAAAATGGTAGCGAATAATTGTAAACTATGATTTGAACACTGGAATATAGTTAGCATATAATTTGTAAATTAAGCAGATGTTTTGTTTCTTTTTGCAAAAAGGAAGAAAAAAACGCTCAGATAAAGATGTCTAGAAATCAAAACTATGGATAATAAAGAAGATTTAATAGGCATGCACACATAAATAAAGAGAATGGCTAGCAAACATATTTTTAAAAACACAGAAAGTGGATGAATTGCAAAAAAAAAAAAAAAAGAAAGAAATGTTATTAGACAATAAATATATAATAAATAGGTGACAGGAATATAAAACATAATTATTTTATGACGAAAGGGAATACAAACCAATCGTAAAATGTTTGTCTGGCTGTAAAATGTTTAAATATGAAGTGAAAAATCTATACAAATAACGAAAAGAAGAAAAAAGCAGTAGGACCTTACAACATACAGATAGAGATGATGTAGGCACTTGAAGATTTTGTATTTGAAGTGATCACAGACATATGCAAGACATATATCATGCAGGATAGATACCAAATTAACTTAAAACAGCAACTTTCATTGTATTGCCTATAAAGAATAGTGCAGTTGAATGCAGCGATTTTAGAACAATAAGTCTAATGAGCCATGTAACAACAATTTTGCTAAAAGTTATACAAGGAAAGATTCAGAATAAAATCAATATTGAATTAGACGAACAACAATTTTGCCTTAGGAAAAACAGTTGGATAAAAGAAGCCATATTCTGCATGATGACATTAATCGAAAAGTACACAGAAGTAAACAAACCAATATATGTCTGCCTCATACACTACACCAAATCTTGTGATAGAATACACCACAAAAAGCTTATAGACTGCCTAAAAGATATACATCTTGATGACGCAGACATGCGACTAATATGTAATTTATACTGGAAGCAAACAGCAAATATAAAATATAACAAAGAGAACTCTACACCTATTAATATAAAGAAGAAGAGTAAGATATGGATGAATCCTAACACCAGGCTTGTTCAATCTGTACACTGAGCAAATCTTTAAAAACATCACAGAGATGCCAGGCCCAAACATTAATGGAAAGATAAAAAAAATAACCTATGATAGATATGCTTATGACAATGTACTACTAGCAGAAAATCCTAAAGATCTACAATTACTTAATGAAATAAATATGACAAGCAAAAAACATGGATTAGATATGAATATCAAAAAGATTAAAACGATGATCATAAACAATAATATTCGAAACCTACAAGTGGATATCAAAATTGAAGGAATAGACATGGAAACATTTCAGAGCTACAGTTACCTTGGACATATTATAAGCAGTAATGGAAAATGTAAAACTGAAATAAACAAAAGAATAGGAATGGCAAAAAGTAATTTTAATTTCATGAAAAATATACTAACTTCAAAACAAATAATACCAGGGCTAAAACTAAGAATAGTAAAATAGTATATCTTCTCAATATTCCTGTATGGTGCAGAAACATAGACATTAGACAATAAAAACAGAACTGAAAATTGAAGCCTTAGATTTGTGGGTTTATAGAAAAATAGGTAGAATTTGATGGAAAGAAAAGAAAACAGACGATGAAGTCTTAAAACAACTAAAAATGAAAAGAGAACTACTAAAAACAATTCAAGCAAAACAGATGGAAATTGTGGGCCATGTTAAAAGACACAGCAGCCTACTAAAAGTAATCTTGGAAGGGAAAATACAAGGGAAAAGAAGCAGAGGCAGACAGAGACTAACATGGACGAGTAACATCAAATGACGGACAAGTCAGCCTATGACAACCTGCGGCATCAAAGAAAGAGACAGAGCGGAATGGTGATCCATGGTAGCAAACCTTCGATGCGGAGATCGCACTCAATGATGATGATGATGAAGCAGATGTTACCTTAATTTGTTAAAAGATCCAGAATGAATAAAAAAATTGGACAAAATGATGTTTTAGGTTTTTTGCAAGAAAAAAAAACAAGCAAAACGAGGACCACATATCCTTCATAATGTCAAGAGCAACAGAAGGAAAAAAAGAAAACACAAAGGAATCTTGGGGCATGAGAATAACTGTTATTTCTCGATGTTTACTTCCATTTTGCAAGTTGTGCATTTCAAAACCAGTACGAATTTCGTCACGTTCTTTAACTCAAATTTGATTGTTATTTTAATTTATAAAATTGACTTCATCATATAGATGATGTATGTTCGGGCATAACGTACCTCTGTTTATCGTTTTGGTTTCATTTACGCCAAGCTTTACCACTTTTTAAAATAGGAATTTCTCTGTACTGTATGTATTGTATGTACTGTATGTATTGTATGTACTGTATGTATTGTGTGTATTGTTTGTATTGTATGTATTGTATGTACTGTATGTATTGTGTGTATTGTTTGTATTGTATGTATTGTATGTACTGTATGTATTGTATGTATTGTATGTACTGTATGTATTGTATGTATTATATGTACTGTATGTATTGTATGTACTGTATGTACTGTATGTATTGTGTGTATTGTATGTACTGTATATACTGTATGTATTGTATGTATTGTGTGTATTGTTTGTATTGTTTGTATTGTATGTACTGTATGTATTGTATGTACTGTATATATTGTATGTATTGTATGTACTGTATGTACTGTATGTACTGTATGTACTGTATGTACTGTATGTATTGTGTGTATTGTATGTATTGTAT
Organism: Megaustenia siamemsis; assembly: GCA_032433765.1. NCBI lineage: Eukaryota > Metazoa > Mollusca > Gastropoda > Stylommatophora > Ariophantidae > Megaustenia > Megaustenia siamemsis. The sequence continues at coordinate 45,452,898 of JAVIAB010000092.1, read as the reverse complement.
GTACTGTATGTATTTTATGTATTGTATGTACTGTATGTATTGTATGTATTGTATGTACTGTATGTATTGTATGTACTGTATGTATTGTATGTATTGTATGTACTGTATGTACTGTATGTATTGTATGTATTGTATCTCTAGCCTTTATTATTACGGTTACCACATTTTTCTTCAGGGTTTGTATATGTGACCATCGATCACGTGGTATGAAACACGTTATTAAAGACCCTCTTTAGTGAAGATATATGATTATAACTTGAATATGTCTATGGATACGTCTGTGTTGTCTGCAGTGTTGTATGCTTGTATCAGCCGTAACAATGAGATCACCTTACACCAACACTGCGAACATCACAACATGCGATGACAAACTTTATATTTTAAACAAGTTTTATTATCTAGAATTCATCACTGACAGTCTCACATCGAACATGAGCTACAAATGAGGATAAGAAAACCACAGATACATAATTATCAAAGAGAATATATGAAAGCCACAGGTCTGCTGTCAACATCAAAGTCGTGTACAAAATCTCCTTTCTGGTCACACTACTTGTTATGAGCAGCATACTTCGTGGAAAACACACCAAAAAATATGAATGCACTTTAACTTCGTTACTGGGTTTTTTTTTTTTTTTTATTTTTTTTTGGGGGGGGGGAAGGAGAGAGAGAGAGAGAGAGTGAGTGAGAGAGAGAAGGTTGGGGTGGGTTTTTTTAAATAAAAAAGCATGAAATGGTGCCAGAGCACCCAACAAAGGCCACTCTCCGTCGTTAGTTCATACTGATAAGATAGAAGCGTCAGCAAGAGAATGTAATGTAGAACAATAGGACGTCTGTAAACGTGGTTTGAAGTCACTAGGCATGATAAACTTTGGAGTAGACACACTAACCACTTGAGTAGACGCGCTAAAACACTTGAGTGGACAAGCTAAACTCTTGAGTAGACACGCTAAAAATGTAGTTGACAAGCTAAACACTTAAATGGTCACGCTAAACACTTGAGCTGACACGTGGTGGACACAGCTTGGTGGACACGCTAAACAGCTGAGTGTACACCCTAATAGCTGAGAGGACACGCTAAACACGTGAGTGGGTATGCTGAACAACTGAGTTGACACGCTAAACAGCTGAGCGGACACGTTAAACAGCTAGCTGAGTGGAACAGTATTTTCAACTGTAGGCCGGCTATACAAAATTTAGCCAGAGAACTAGTGGAGAAAAAATATAACAAATTTATAAAACTTGGTACGAGGCATATATAAAGGATGCAGCAACGTCTTCACACAAAACACGGACGATAAATCCCCTGCTGTAGAGACTAGCAGGGTGCCCATTAGTTATTTTTATTAACATTTATAAAGTCCAATTTAATTGATGACGTGCTAACTTTTTGGCTAGGAAATCTATTCAGTGGACGTCCAATTTAAATGAGTAAGCACGTAAAGAGCCCCCGTCACGCCATGTTGTGTATAGGGAATATGGTGTTACTGACCATAAATTTTACAGACCTTCAGCACATGATTTTTGGGGTAATGTGGTGGGTATTACGCCCGTGCCGCTGTACTTTCCCAGAAAAAAATCCGGTACCCATTTAAGGCTGGGTGAACCCGGAGCCGTCGATTGGGATCGAACCCTACCTCTTGTCCTTTGTAGTCCAGTTCACTAACCACTGTGCTATCGCGGCTCAATCTAAATCAGTGCCTTGGTGGTAATCAAGACGTTTCCATTTTTTAGTAAAATGGTTGAAATTTTATCATTATTTGCTAAGCAATTAAAATCAGTGGCGCATAAAAGGAATTACCTCAAAAATATCTGAATGTATACGTTTGAATTTCATCAGACAAACAAGAGACAGACAAATGTACAGATTCAACTTACTAAAACTGAATTATCAGGAATGCGTATCGCAAGAAGAGGCCCAAACTCTTTGGATCTCACTTGAAGGAAAAAGTGTTTAAATATTCAGTGCTAAACTCTCATTAGTTGTTGTTTGTAATTATTCATGTTGTGTGCACTTTGAAATCTGAAATGTAGAAAACCTGGCTTTCGAAAGATGGCGTTTTGCACGTAGTCACAAACATGTTTACGCCGATTAAATTAGATCTTAACTGTAAGTGAGAGAAGTGTGTGTGTGTGTGTGCGCGCGTGTGTGTGTGTGTGTTTATATGAAATGTTGATTTTTTAGGTCCTCAGAGTATGTTCTCTGGATAAAAGTCGACTTAATTGGAAAATGTCAGTTCTTTTGTCTTCTTCTTCTTTCATTTCTCATTTGTATTTCAGCGCCAAATGGATATTTCATTTGTAATATTTTCCTCTTCCTTTAATCTCTGCTGGGGAGCCGCGATAGCACAGTGGTTAGTGAACTGGACTACAAAGGACAAGAGTCAGGTTCGATCCTGATCGACGGCTTCCGGGATCATCCAGCCTTAAATGGGTACTGGATTTTTTTCTGGGAAAGCAAAGCGGCACGGGCGTAATACCGATCACATTACCCCAAAAATCATGTGCCGAAAGGCTATAAAAATTATGGTCACTAACACCATAATCCCTATACGCCACTTGGCGTGACGGGGCTTTACTTTACTTTTACTTAATCTCTCGTGCTGTCATGATTCCTAGTGTTTCTAAAATTCAATCAATCCATCTTTTTTCGTAGTCGACCATTGAATTTGATGTTCTCGCAGTGTTTATTAAAGGCTCTTTGTGTTGTGGTAAACCTTAGTCAAACCATTTATTACGTTGTTTCTTTATGTATTCTTGGCAGAAATTATTCCCTTTTTTTTTCTCAGTTTCTCATTTCTGATCTTATCTCTCAGGCTGTTTCGTGCCATTCGTCAAACACATTTCATCTCGGGAGTGATTATTTTCGTATTGTTCTTGAGTCTAGCGTCCAATTCTGGCATTGGTAGCACCATGTTCGGATAAAGATTTTGTTGTAGAGTGATCGCTTTGCCTCTTGTTATTACCTTGTTGGACAGCAGTGAATTGATGACACTAGTTGTACAAACTAGGTTTTTAAAAAAAAACATGCTAAAGAAAGGCAAATATATGTAAAGCATCTTCCACCGAAGGAAACGAAATACATTTCATTGTCATTATAACATAGACAGCAAAGATCTAAGAATAATAAAGAACATGTACTGGCAACAAACAGCGGCCATAAGAACTGGAAACCAATTGGGAATGTTTCAACAAATAAAACAGGGTGTTAGGCAAGGTTGTGTGCTGTCACCAGATTTATTTAATATTTATAGTGAGATTATTTTAAGATCCATAAGGGGCATGCCTGGAATAACAATTGGAGGTCACAATATAAATAATTTAAGGTATGCTGATGATACAGTATTAATCGCTAAGAGTGAAAATGAGTTACAAGAAATGTTGGACATTATAGTGAAAGAAAGCAAAAATAAAGGACTCAGCCTTAATAGCAAAAAGACAGAGGTAGTGGTAACAACAAAGAAAAAGACATCACCTCAGTGCAAAATAAAGACAAGTTGAACAATATTAAAACAGGTAAATGAATTTAAATATTTGGGAACTTTGTTAACCTCAGACGGAAGATGTACAAAAGAGGTGAGATGCAGAATGGTTCAGGCAAAAGCAGCTTTCCAAAAAATGAGGAGAATACTATGCAATCCATTTTTGACAATAGAAACAAGAAAAGGAGTTCTTAAATGTTACGTAGAGCCAGTCTTAACATATGGATGTGAGTCATGGACAACAGACAAGAAAATCACTGGAGTCTGTAGAAATGTGGTTTTACAGAAGAATATTGAGAATACCATGGACAGCTAAGAAGAGTAATGAAGAGGTTCTGAGAGAGGTCAAAGCAAAAAGAGAGCTAATATCCAATGTTAGGAAGAGACAATCATCATTTTTTGGCCATGTAATGAGAAGAGAACAACTTGAATATATTGTAACAACTGGAAAAATTGAGGGACGAAGAGATAGAGGGAAGCAAAGAGAAAAAAATAACAGACATAAGATTAAGAGAATGGCTTGGCAGAAGGTCAACAACAGAAATGATAATTGGCTGCCGAGATCGAAAGTTGTGGAGAGACATGATCACCTACGCCACTAGGCCCGGTACTTGATGATGATGATGATAGTTATAACAATGACAATTAATTATAATTGTGATAACAATAACAGCTTTGATTGCTAACTATAGTCCGTTCAGAAATTCATAATCACACCTGAATTATTTTTGCGTGATAACCGCTTGTTATTTTGGTTTCAAATTTTGCATGCAATCTTAGAATATTGATGACGCAAAGATTTTGGTATATTTTATTCCACAAACACAACAGATTTTGCACATCAGCGAATTCCTTTGATCTTTTATGACGATATCACACAAGTTGATTCAAATGTTAGAGTTTACAGTAATCGTGTTAAATTTTCCAGTTTACTGCAATTCTTGTCAGCGGTGTATCTATATAGTGCTTAATTGTGGGTGTTGTTCGTTATATGTATTTGCAAACATGAATTCAATTGGTTACAATTAGTCTTGTCCTTCGGTCACCATTAAACCCCAGGACGTCCTAACTGCAGCTGGAATTGAATTCATCTTAATTTTAATCATTCCGAATCTGACGATTCCAAGAGGTTGATAATCATTACTGGCTGGACAAATAGTAATCCATCTCGTTTCCAGTACTCATCTTCCACCCGCAGCACAAGTTCAACACACTTCTTCCAGAACGGAATGTCTATTTTTGAGAGAGACTCGCGTGTCAGAACTTCAACATCACACATTTTAAACGTCCTGTTCTGTTCTGCAACTTGTCCTTTGACGTGAGCCCAGACAAGTTCGATTGGATTAAGGTGCGCATGATATGCAGGGAGTCGAAGAGAGGTGTGACCGTATTTCTCAATGATTTTGTCAACATGGTACACCTTTTTCTTATTCGTATTCTTCACAAGTTGTAACAATTCGGGTTTTAAATATGTGTCGTCAAATTTGACATTTTCATTCGCAAGCCATGTCCTAATTTGCTCTTTTGTATTTGATGCAGTAGGCACTTTGTCTTCCTCTGATACGACATTGTGGTATGATGCATTATCCATGACTATGCATGAAGGTCTCTCCAGGATTGGTAAAAGATCGTTCTCCAACCAGTGCCTGAAAATGTTTCCATTCATTTCAGTATGGTAGTCCCGACCGTCGGTACTTTTTGATTGAAAAATAAGTCCCGCATCATGGACAAGGCCGTTTTCAGTGCTTCCAGCATGCGTTAATATAATGCGCTGGCCTTTGCTGCTCTGAATTGTTCCTTTTGAGTTTGCCATTTACTGACTGCCATTCTTTAGCATAGGTGTGGTGTGCGTTGACCCATGATTCGTCCAAATATACAATATCATACCGTTCACTCCGCCGCTCACGGATCTGTCTCAGGTATTTGCTTCGAGCAATGACCAAGTGTGGTTTTTCACAAATAATATTCCTGCCCCCAACAGTTTTTCTGAAAGTGAAGCCGGCTCCTCGCACAATCTTCCATATAGTACTTTTAGAAATGTCAATACTGCAATCTGCATGCAATTTTAATTTCAAATTCCTGAGAGTAACAAGTACATTATTAGCAAACATTTTCAATATCTCCCGTTTTATGACATCCATGTCAAACCTGTCGACTTTCCTTTTCCTTCCTTGATTGACATGAGTGCACTCTGAGTCTTGTTTAATCCAACGAGAAAATGACGATCTATTAAGACCAAGCGCGAGTTGCGTTCGTCTCTCTGGGTCATGAATATCACAATATAAATTCCCCATCTTGGATTCCCTAAGGAAGTGCTGATATAGTAAAAAAGTAACCGTTTGCATAATTATAAATTTGCATTTCAAACTCATTGTAATTTATATATAAATGTTGGTACTTAAAGTCAACAAATTGTCTACTGAGTCTTCACAAAATTAATAAAGATACGCCTTCCCTTCAGTAATTAATGCCAAGGCCGTGGTGCGTCATGTCGTTCAATATTCAATTGTGTACACGGGATTTTCCTGTAGTTAGTGTTTTTGCAATAGCCAAACTATTTTACGTGAACGACCGCACCAAATTAATGTATATATCCTAAAATGGTGTCAAATTTCGAACAGGGGAGTGAATTTAATATAGCCTAAAGAAGAAAACTTTTAAACTAGATCAAATTTCTCAGAGCAAAAAATATTTCTATAACGTCATCAATATTCTAAGATTGCATGCAAAATTTGAAAGCAAAATAACAAACGGTTACCACGCAAAACTAATTCGGGTGTGATTATGAATTTTTGAACGGACTATAGTTATTAGCTACAAGAGTACAGCACATTTTTTCTTCTCTGACGGGATTTCACGTCAACCCCTTACATATTGTCTTTATGGAGCTTATAGTACCTTATACAAACTCTCCCTTTCAGCCTCACCGAATGCTACCTTGTCCATTCTTGCACTTTGTGCGTCTTCTTTAGACTGAAGACAATTTCCTATTCATGTCAGACTGTCACCAAACATTATAAGATCAATAGAACGGTTTACATTTGTTGATTGTCTACTCTCTTCATAAAGATCACTCCTCTGAAGTTCGAATTGTCAACTGCTCTTAGCAACTTTCACATAAAAAGATCCACTTTTTCTTTCAGTGACGACTGAGGTCATTGATATTGAGAAACTGTGGCAATTTTTTAAAAAAATGTATTTATTGTTATTTTTCAATAGCCGAAATCAACAAGGTATTGTAACTTTGTCATTACCGGTCGACACCCAAGGACTGTTAATCGTTCTTCTTCTTCTTCTACCTTTTTAGCTCCCAGTGGAGCATAGGTCTTCAACAAACACTTTCCAAGTCGTTCTGTTTTTTGCCATTCTTTTAAGATCATTCCATGTCTTCCCCATCATTTTCATCTCTGCTTCTATCCGTCTTCTCCAAGAATTCCTTGGTCTTCCTCTTTGTCTTTTCCCCTGGGGATTCCAAAAAAAGGACCTGTTGTGTAATACTCTCAGTTGGCTTCCGAAGTGTGTGTCCTATCCAGCGCCATCGTCTTCGCTGTATCTCTTTATCCACTGGTGTTTGACTGGTACATTTCCATAATTCTATGTTAGTGATTTTGTCCTGCCATTTCTATCCTTGTATTCTGCGTAAGCATCCATTAGTGAAAGTCCGTATCTTCGTGATTGTCCATTTTGTTGTTCTCCATGTTTCACAGCCATATAATAGGACCGCCTTAACATTTGAGTTGAAAATTGTTATCCATGTTTGCGAAGTTTTTTTCATGTGACATGTTACAAATGTGTGAGTGTAACCAGTATGACAAAGTTATGGGTATGACAATGTTAATCATTACCCACTGTAAATTATCTTTAAGGCAAATTTGGCGTCAAGGTTTCTTTTTGCACATATTGCCTGATCCTCAAACCATGGCTTTTTCTAGCCACATTTTCGATATAGTTTTACTCATTATAAAGTTGTAACTATACACTTATTTTTTTAATCAATATTTTCCTTCACAAATTTAATCTTCCTATGATCATCTTTACTGTAGTTTCGCATATTTATGCATATTACCAAACCATCTCCAGTATGAGAATGGAGCTCAGTTCGATCGCTTTGGCCTCTTTCAGAACGTTTTCATTACTCTTCTTAGCTGTCCATGGTATTCTCAACATTCTTCTGTAAAACCACATTGCTACAGACGCCAGTGATTTTCTTGTCTGTTGTCCTATTGTACATGATTCACATCCATATGTTAAGACTGGTTCTACATGCATTTAAGAACATAAAAGAACATAAATAAGAGAAATGCATGTACGCAGATATTTGAGAAAGTTGTCTTGTATAAGTGAGTCACTAACTAGATTTACTGTTTCTAAAGACTTGTTAGAAAACAACTGGTAATGTGTTCTTTATAACTTCAAAGAGAAGAGAATTTATTTAATTTTTATCCCGACCAATAGGAACTGACTATCGCTCTGATATGTTGTGACTTGCGCGCCTGAATTCCCTTAGAAACGTTTACTGTGAAGATGTCGCATTGAAACAATGTAGTCGTACTGTATTTCTTGTTTAGCCTGTTCAAGCAGACATCAAACAAACACAGGTAGAACATTAGCATACCGGTGCTATTTACAAGTTTTTGGGCTAACATAATTAACGTGCCCGTGCTCAGATGCGAACACTGTTTAACAAGTCAGTTTTGCTTTACAGTAATTAGTAAGAATTTACAACTAGAAGATATCGCAGTTAAAACAGATATTATTAAAATAAAATATATATGAATAAATAGGCATTTAATATTTCCTAGTTTAGCTGGAAAGATTTCATCTGTGAAGACAACGCTGGCGTAAAATATCAACGTAAAGAAACAAGAAAAACAAGGGGAAGTAATCTTAATTTTTAAATACTTGCCGAAAGGGCATCTTAAGGTTTGTAAGACGATCGTAATCTAACTTAATTTAAGACAAAGTGGAATTAATGCTCGAGATTACACAAATTAAAAGTAGTAGTAACCTCCGTTAGTCATTGATGACTATAGATTTTCCAGCGCCCCTAGAAATGTTACTTTTTTCTTTTCTTTCGCTGTGTATTCTCGTTTCCTATGAATCTGCTTCATGTTTGAGTTACAGCTTTAGAGAGTTTCTGAAGATTACGGTCTGCATTTCTTCCCAGTCTGTAGGGATTATGTTCAGAGTCTTCATGTCGCGTTTACACACGTCTACAGATCGAAGTTTTGGGCGCCCCATAGTCCATTTGCCCATAGAGTTTATCTTTTGGTATGCGGCCATCTTTCATTTGGTGTACGTGGCCAAGCCAGCGTAAACTACGTTATTTGAGTCGCGTGTAGATGTTCGGGAGGCCCGTGCAACCTCCACGTTTGTCACTTTATCATTCCAGGTGATACCAAGAATAAGGCAGACATCACATATGGAATAGGTTTAGCCTTCTCTCCTACTTTGTATAAGTTATCCAAGATTCGCTACTATACAGGAGGATACTAATTACGCAGGCATTGTAAACTGTGGCCTTTGTTTTAATTGACAGTCTGATGTTTTGTCAGACACGCCTAGAAAAACGGGCGAAGGTGGTAGCAGCTTTACCAATGCGGGTGACAATTTCTGTATCTAAAGATAGTTTGTCGTTGGTGATGGACTCCAGGTAGTTATGCTGCCGCACGACATAGAGTATGAAGTTGTTGATAGAGATTGCAGGTGTTGCTTTGACGTCCTGACCGAGTATGTTAGTTTTCTGCAAACTTATTGTTAGACCGAAGTCTCTGCAGGCATGCGCAAAGCGATGTACCATGCTCTGGAGTTCTTCCTGACTTTGCGTGACAAGTGCTGCGTCGTAAAATACTGGAAAGAGCTTGATAAGGGCAGATTCAGACAGAAGCAGGATTAGACAAGATCTCAACTCGCTGACCTCATTTATTCATTCAAAACCAGTTGTGTGGAGGTAACGGTAGATTAGTACTGACATGGTCAGAGTGTGTAGCGACAAAGTTACATTTGGAGACAAGACAAGATCTGTTGAAGTAAGGTTATAAGTAAGGAAACGCAGACAAAATCTGTGGAAATAAGGTCGATGGTGACCAGATGCGCTGATGAAGGTCAGAAATGTGGAAACAAGACCAGATGCGCTGATGAAGGTCAAATATGTGGAGAAGATACCAGATGCTTTGAGAAAGGTCAGATGTGTGGATACAATGCCAAATGCACTGAAGACAAGGCCAGTGCACAGAGTCTGTGGTGTCTAAAAGTAAGACAAGACGTTTAGAGACAGTTTAACGTGTGGAAATTAGACCACAACGTAAAGGGACAACGTCAGAAAGGGGTGTGTGTAGAGACCAGATGTTTGGAGACAGCTTAATGTGTGGGGAGGCCAGATGTGTGTGACAGAAAATGTTCGATGTTTAGAGGTAAGATACGGCATCGAGAAAAAGAAAAGTTAAAAGTAGTGACATGTTACAAAATATGGAGACAAAGAATGTGTGAATGTGACAAAGTTATGAGTATGGCAAAGTTATGGGTATAGAGACAAAGATACATTTGTGAAGGCAAAGCTAGAACAGAAGAAACCTGGCCAGATTTTGGCCTAGGCTAAACAAGATACAGATTAAGGATTCACTCAAAATCTGAGGGGGCTCAAATGTGTTTATATTGTCGAGAGACAACCTGAAATTTTTTTATCAACAGGGGACCGTTACGAAGTTTTTAGTTTAGAAGCTTAGGTCATCATCATCAAGTACCGTGCCTGCTGGCGTAGGTGATCATGTCTCTCCACAATTTTCGATCTCGACAGTTATTTATCATTTCTGTTGTTGACCTTCTGCCAAGCCATTCTCTTAAGCTGTCTAGTATTTTTTCTCTTTGCTTCCCTCTATCTCTTCGTCCCTCAATTTTCCCAGTTGTTATAATATATTCCAGCTGTTCTCTTCTCATTACATGGCCAAAAAAATGATGGTTTCTTCCTAATATTGGAAATTAGCTCTCTTTTTGCTTTGGCCTCTTTCAGAACGTTTTCATTACTCTTCTTAGCTGTCCATGGTATTCTCAACATTCTTCTGTAAAACCACATTTCTACAGACTCCAGTGATTTTCCTATTTGTTGTCCTATTGTTCATGATTCACATCCATATGTTAAGACTGACTCTACATAACATAGCTGGAACTCTTTTTCTTGTTTAGATTGTCAAAAATGGATTACATAGTAATTTCCTCATTTTTTGGAAAGCTGCTTTTGCCTGAGCAATTGTGTATCTCACCTCTTTTGTACATCTTCCGTCTGAGGTTAACAATGTTCCCAAATATTTAAATTCATTTACCTGCATTAATATTATTCCACTTGTCTTTCTTTTTGTTAACCATTACTTCTGTCTTTATGCTATTAAGGTTGAGCCCTTTATTCATCATTAAGTATAAACCTGGACCTGAGCAGAAACAGGCCACATGGTTGCATATAGTGACAGATGTGTGGAAATGTGCTCAAATGTGCAACAATAAAACCAGATATTTTAGAGATTCGATCAAAAGTGTTCAAAACAAGGCCAGATGTAAGAAGATATTGTTAGATGTGTGAAGATGAGTTTAAAACAAGGTTAAATGTGAGAAGATATGATTAGATGTATGAAGACAGCACCAGATGTGTTTGAGAAGATATGATCAGATGTATGGTGACAGCATCAGATGTGTTTGAGAGGATATGATCAGATGTATGAAGACAGCACCAGATGTGTTTGAGAGGATATGATCAGATGTATGGTGACAGCATCAGATGTGTTTGAGAGGATATGATCAGATGTATGAAGACAGCACCAGATGTGTTTGAGAGGATATGATCAGATGTGTTGAGACAGAGGTGTGTTTGAGAGGATATGATCAGATGTGTTGAGACAGCCAGGTGTGTTTGAGATGATATGATCAGATGTATTGAGACAGCCAGGTGTGCTTGAAATAAGGTTAGATGTGTGGATACTAAGTAACAATGTGATGACCATAATTTAAAAAAAAATAATCTATGAAAATAAAGTTCGCTATGTGCAGACACTGAAAAGAAAACCAGTTTGACCTCCATAGACAGAAGAACATACAACACATAATCTGTTGTGCAAGCTATAAATCACTGGGTCAGTGTGTACTGTGTGCAGCAACTGTCAAGTAAAATGTTGAAAACATCGTAAACCATGCAGCTGAACTGGAAAGTCCATTCACAACACGTTAGCTACTGAGCTGTTGAAAAGTCTTACCAAGGGCAAAATAGACAGACTGTCTACAAGTGTCCCCCAAATTTTCTCCTGTAAGAATGTCTATAAGTACTCTCCAAATTCTCCTGTAAGATTGTCTATAAGTACTCTCCAAATTCTCCTGTAAGATTTGTCTACAAGTACTCTCCAAATTCTCCTGTAAGATTTGTCTAAAAGTACTCTCCAGACTTTCTCCTGTAAGAATGTCTATAAGTACTCTCCAAATTCTCCTGTAAGATTTTCTACAAGTACTCTCCAAATTCTCCTGTAAGATTGACTACAAGTACTCTCCAAATTCTCCTGTAAAACTTCAAGTACTCTCCAAATTTTTTCCTGTAAGACTCTACAAGTACTCTCCAAATTCTCCTGTAAGATTGTCTACAAGTACTCTCCAAATTCACCTGTAAGATTGTCTACAAGTACTCTCCAAATTCTCCTGTAAAACTGTCTACAAGTACTCTAAACAATTTTTTTCCTGTAAGACTGTCTACAAGTACTCTCCAAATTCTCCTGTAAGACTGTCTACAAGTACTCTCCAAATTCTCCTTTAAGACTGTCTACAAGTACTCTCCAAATTCTCCTGTAAAATTGTCTACAAGTACTCTCCAAATTTTTTCCTGTAAGACTGTCTACAAGTACTCCCCAAATTCTCCTGTAAGACTGTCTACAAGTACTCTCCAAATTCTCGTGTAAGACTGTCTACAAGTACTCTCCAAATTCTCCTGTAAGACTGTCTGCAAGTACTCTCCAAATTCTCCTGTAAGATGTCTACAAGTACTCTTCAAATTTTCTCCTGTAAGATGTCTACAAGTACTCTCCAAATTCTCCTGTAAGATGTCTACAAGTACTCTCCAAATTCTCCTGTAAGATGTCTACAAGTACTCTCCACACTTTCTCCTGTAAGATGTCTACAAGTACTCTCAAAATTCTCCTGTAAGATCGTCTACAAGTACTCTCCAAATTCTCCTGTAAGATCGTCTACAAGTATTCTCCAAATTCTCCTGTAAGATGTCTACAAGTACTCTCCAAACTTTCTCCTGTAAGATCGTCTACAAATACTCTCCAAATTCTCATGTAAAACTGTCTAAAAGTGTTCTCCAAATTTTTTCCTGTCGCTGTAATGTGACGAAATTTTAGAACAGTTTAGAGACAAGCATACATATTGGCTGGATTGTTGCTTCATGATACGTCATGTATTAAAATTTGCTGTGCCCCACATATACGAATGTAGATTATCGTCCCCCTCCATATGTTCTTGTCATTGATGTTCTTTATATGTTCTAATGTTGACTACTTTTCTTCTAAACTGCTGAAGTGTCCAGTATTTACTATCACTGTCTTTTTTTTCCTTCTAGTTTTCCAGTTGTTAGTCTGTTCAAATATGCAAATTTTCGTGACATAATCAGAAAGAACAGACTGAGTTTTCTTTTCTAATTCACTTCTATTCTTTTTTAATGTCTAATGTAATCCAAAAGTTCTCTATTCAAGATTTTGTTATATATTGTATTCTCACAATGTTCTGCAAAACCATATTGATTTTGCCAATTTAACTCTTTCTGTACGTTTCAACGCACCATGCGCCATGCCGATTTCGGTTATGTACGTTTAGCCGCACAGTGCGTCACTCTCGTTTTGATAGGTGCAAACTGTCATCAAACCATATTCTTTTTATAGGTCTTTTATCATTTTGATATTGGTAAAATCCAATTCCTTGTTCAATTATCTAAAAGGTAATATATAATATGTTAAGTTTTAGATAAATATAAAGCATGTAGATTGGTATTTCAAACCATTAAAAAATTTGTCTCTGAAATCTCTACCGCTAAATTGATAAAAACCTTCCTCACTGAAAGAGTTAAGTTCCTAATAAGGAGAAAATATAATTAATAAGCAACATTATCATCCACAGTTACCAGCTGGCGTGGGGGGATCATGTCACTCCAAATCTTTTAATCTCTATAGTTACTCATGTGGTTCTATCAATCTTTTATCTTTTTTTGATGTTTGATTTTTTTCTTTGCCTCTTTTAGAATGTTCGTGCAAAAATGTTTCTTTTTAGCCATCCATAATATTCTAAAGATTCTTTCTCACTGTGCCTTGCTACCAAACTTAGTTATGTCCCTTGTTTTAACACTGCGAACAGATTTTCAAAGATTGTTATTCCTCGATAAAATATATTTTTTAATTGTTTTTAAAAATACATCTTCAGCAAGCACTTAAAGTGAAATTTAATTATATTAACTTGACAATTTTACGCTATTCTCTTCAATATTCTCTTTCATAGCATATAAAATAAGTTAGTAATAATTTATAATGGCATATTTAGAGGTCAGCTGATCTGTAATTTTCACCCATGTGCACCATTAATTTGACCTAGATATCTAGTATTCCTATACTGTGTTATTGGGAAAAAGAACTAATGCTATTTTTAAAAAACTATGCAGCAACGTGACACCATTTAAAATGTAAATGTATTATGAGGTACATAGTTGTTACAGCTTTTATTTTCTTTTAATCCGGTCGCCACGTAGTTTTCTCATAATCATGTAGAAATATGTAGGTCACTCAGACTTTTTAACCAGCAATGGTCGCAATCCAATGGTGACTTGTTTAAAACTATTTATCTTAACCTAAATGAACATATGTCAGCGGTGAAACTTCACAGAACGGTACATTACATTATTATTAGATTGCTTTTTTCTTGTCAGAAATGTAAAACATGCCCCCTGAGAATTGTTAATCTCAGACATATAAATTTGCTAACCTATACTAACAGTGTCCTATTTTCCCGAATTGTGCATTTTGAAAGTCCTTTTCTTTACTGCAACCATCACTTTTGTTTTTTCTTGCTGTCAAGTCTCAGACCTAATTTGCTTTCCACCACTATAATGTTACTCATTTTTTCCCTTTATCAATTAAAGCTTTGCTGATGCAAGCTACCATATTGGTTTAAAAACAGAAAGGATGAAGAGATTTGAACAACTTACAATAACATTTAATGAAAGTATTGCAGCAAATATTGCATGACAGCAAAAATATATCAAATTTGCTCACAGTAAATAACTGCACAGTGTGCCCCACTTGCTACAGAACCTGGTATTTCCTCAATAATTCAGCTTCCCATTGTGGCACAATATCCTCATTAATGGTAAAAAAAAAAAAAAAATACAGAAATGCCAGATTCAGTAGTGAGTTGGATACCCTGTATAAGTGTGAGGTACAATATGCAACATTTCATTACTAAGTTATACATGTTCCATACGAGGTGCTCTTTCTCACTGTTAATACTTTCAATTTCATTCTAAAAGTTGTAAAGCATTTTTGCAACAAGTCATAAACTGCCCATTTCTGGGGTGGAAAACATTTTTAAAATACCAATCATACCTTGAGGTGTATGAATTAGTATCCAGTTTTCAATGGTCAACGGTACATTCATGAGTAATGTGGTTCGGTTTCATGTTAAGCTGTTGGATTCAAAGACAATCACATAACTGACTACTTTTGAAAAGCACACCTCAAAACTCAATGTTTCAATTGCTAGATGTTTAGCTGCACTTAATTGGCCAGGATGAGAGAACAACTCAGTGAAATAAACAGCAATAGTCAGTCAAATGTAGTTCATGTTTCACAAAAACACTAATTTATAACATTGCATCCATTTTGTTGTGAGGAAAAGACTTACTTCTTGTTTACAGGGACAACATCATTCTACACAGACATTGTTTTTAATTGTCTTGCTGACTGCATTCTGGCATGAAAAATGTACTGTTGGTCATGAAAAATATGGCCACTATATTTCCGATTAAGTGTGACAGGTATCATCTATTTCTCCTACTGCAAATAAATTTTAAAGTATTTTTTTTTTTAATTTGGCAATTTAAAAGATAAGAAATGTCTACCTGCACCCCACAAAGATGGTAAACCCCACAAAGATGGTAAACTGCTAGAAACAAGTCAAATGCTGTTTGTGAGACAAACAGTTACGAACTCTGGTTTCTAGGTTTATATTACAGTCTTATCCTCTTAAAATTGTCCTGTGTTTTGTGATGAATTACAAGTCAATATCCTAAAAAATTCCACATTATTGATGCCTAAAAGTGTTTGCTCTAATGTCTTCTGTTTACAATCATTCACGTAAATGCAAACAATACAAATTAAAAACCAGATCTGAAAATTATGTGGACATTATATTTACAACTGTGATCACCACCAATTTTTAATAATAAAAACAATTATCTTGAAGAAACATAAAATGTCAAATATCCACCCGTTCTGTTCTTCCGAGTTTCACATTAAAAGAAAAAAAAGTTTTAAAAACAATTAAGACGTCAATGAACACAAGCCTGCTATTAATGAACATTGACTTAACACCAGCCTGTTTCATTGTTTGCATTTATAAAGTACAAGAAAGCTTAAACAAAATGTTATATACACAAACATTTACAGCTGTTCCAATTTGATGGACATTTAAAAGTAGATTATATAACAAATTTTGAATGCATTAATATAATACTTGATGGAGAAATGTTTAACCCTACATTTTTAAATAATTGCGAGGCAACACATAAACGTTATAAGCAGCTCCAAATCTGTTTACAAAGTTTACACAAAACCCCTAAAACTAAAATCTCATTTTTTTCTGAATAAATAAATCCACATTAATATGTCTATACCATCAGCTGTGTAAGCAGAAAAGTAATATCAAACTAGACAGTCTGGTAATAAAAAGAAAAATATCAGTAAAATTATGAAAAATGATGAAGCCTGAGAACAAACAAAAAAAATCAGTAAAATTATGAAAAATGAAGCTTGAGGAAAAAAAATCAGTAACATGAAAAATGAAGCCTGAGAAATAAAAAAAATTTAGCAAAATGATGAAAAATAAAGCCTAAGGAAATAAAAAAAAATAATAATAAAATGATGAAAAATAAAGCCAAATAAAAAAAAAGAAAAACTTTCAAAACGGATTCACATTAACACATCCTACATATGCGCGCACACATATACACACGCAAGACTTCTGACACAAAGCCAGATAAAAGATTACAAACATCTCATTTCCAACACCTACACATTTGCTTCCAAAAATCAGTGAACTGAATTATGAGGTGGTGTAAATTTTAAAATGTGAAGTGAAAGCAACAATCATTTCTGCTAAAATGATAAAAAATATCTGACATGAAGCTTCCACAGTAAAAACTCTGAAAATGTAAATATTACCAATATTTACAAATGTATTTATTTTGTCAATTTTCATTTATATTTTAAAATTGTAATATATGCTGCTATTTAATATGCACTCTATCAAGATTTCACTGTGACCTGATGTAGTTAATAACTGAAATTTTAACACAACCTCATTTAACCTAAGATTGAATCTTTTATTCTATCTTATTGAATTAATTATACAGAAGGTAAGCAATGTTAGGTCTGCCCACATTTCACTATAAATAACCAACACTGTATTCAGCCAATGTCTACAAGCTTAACCGCTAAATGGAAGCTGTCAACTTAATAGAGAGCCATATTTAGGTAATCCGATAGAGAGCCATATTCAGGTAATCCGATAGAGAGCCATACTCATGCATCTCAATCCAAGTTTAAAATGATACATAATTTGATGTATTTGTGTCAATAAATGATACACCCATAAGAGCTACATCATCTGTTACCATCAACTAATAGAATATTTTGTAATAAATCTAAAATCTCCAATGTGAATGTAAAACTGAAGTACTGTAACAGTAAGCTACTTCTACATTACTGCAACTTCTTATTTAGCTAATGTATATTTGCTAAAATAAGCTAAACAAAATAAACAATAATAGAGTGGTTCAAAACTAATTTAAAAAAAAAAAATACTTACATAGACTCTACAGAATCTTAATTTCATTTCCTATAAATTTTATTGAAGCGTTCACACAGATAAAATAATAGCTACAATCACAACATGATACCATTTGTAACTTATTTTCCGGGAGTGGGGGTGATATTAGCTCTCGACACTACCAAAAGCTAAATGAAGCATTCATAGCCTCTCATTCACCAGTTGCTGTGGTTACTGAATAACAAGATCGTCTCTGTGATTCTGGTAGGACTCAATTCGATACCACAGCACCCAAGACCACACCTACGCATGGTTCCTCGTTTCAGCAAAGTTGGTCTCGGGTGCGACAGATTTCTAGCGCAATAACTGGGCATGGAGGAGGTGAGCCTCTATAGATGCAGGCCAGAGCCCACGGGTGCTTGGTTCACACCATGGTCCTCGCCCTCTAGAGTCAGTGTCTTAATACTACTACTATAGGAACAACATGTGGACAGGGTGGAGTTTGCAGTTCCTAAATTGCTTTTAAACCTCCTACTGGCATACACAGAGGACCAATGGTTTCAGAAGACCATCATTCTCTACCTCCAATTGGCTTTGCGGTATATAACTAGACACAAAACAATCCTCTGTCAATACAAATGATACACACATCACTCCTTCACACGTGATACCCCTAAAAGAGCGGAGCAAGTACCATTGGATAGTAGGTGGATTGGAATGGGCAGGTGTGAACTTTGACTCCACAGCCTGAAGGAATTATGTACATGTGAATGTATGTATTGACATGTATGGTTGTCATGTCGCGGAGCCACAGTGTGTCATGGAGGAATGTTGTGAGATGAAGCAGGTGCAAATTTCATCCTGGAGTGGGAAGACAGTCCACAGGCCCTCCAGATTGACAATGCCATGTAACTTATTTTCATGCAAGTGGAAAATAAATGTTTATAGTTTAATAAAAAAAAAAAACACACAACCTAGGAGAAAAATATCAGTGTGCTATATTGCTTAAATTAGCACAGCTTAAGCCAATGAATCAGCCAAAATCACTTCTATGTTCAGTAATTTTTAAGAAAAAATTATTTTCAAAATCAAACTATTTACAATGTTTTTTAAAGAGACAAAACATGTGTCCAAGAAACTGTCATAATTATACTTTGTAGAAATATTCATAACCAGTCCACTGGGCACAGTATACAGACCAATACAGTTGTAGTCTTGAATTCATCAACCCTTCTGACTTACTGGAATATTGTAAGTCAGTACTTCACACACTCAAATACTTCCCTACTGTTTAGACTACATGTTAAAATGTTTTACTCTAATATCACAATGTACAGCCAATGATGGCAATATAAATATTTTGAGCAACAGCAATGAATGTCAAGCCCAATCTGTTATCTTTGACACATTCAGTTGAATCTCATAGTGCTACAGATGCTTGAGTAATAATAATTCAGTGAATGTCAGCTGAATGTAATGGCACACAAAAATCTAGGAGATTGAACTTTCAGTTTGATTTCTTTAAACTTCATTTTGATTGAAATCATAAGAGACACCAGCGACATAATCTCACCAAATTCTGAATAAATGCAGCAAGGGGATTAGACCTACATTAAATAGTGTATGCCTAAATGAATGCACATTTCCACATTAATAATAATTGCACAATTGAATGCTTCTGTGCCATTGTCTGTGGCATTGAATCAAGAAAACGTATTCACAATATTTCACAGAATGAGCCATTTCCAATAATCACATTAATAGTGTCCATGGAAGAATATAAAAAATGGGAAAGTTTATTATTCCAATTTATCTTGTATTACTGTCTTATCTCAACCAGAAAATGTGTGGCTAAATCACACATAAGATAATCAGTTGTATCCAGAATTTCCAATAATCTCTCCCTCTGGGTAACTGTTGTATCAGTCCACTAAATTGATGTTTCAAAAGCACTATTCTGAGCCACTTGTAGGGAAGCTTGGGGTAATACTGTTGTCTGCAGAATTAAAAAAAAATAATGAATAAATTTGTGCAACTTTCTATATAAATTTCTATTTTAATGTAAACAAATTTATCAATGTGTGAAATATAACTCTACCGGCAACAAGTTTTTCCCAATGCCTACATGTAAAACCATCATCATCATGTGCCATACCGGTTGGCATAGGTGATCATGTCCCTCCACAGTCTTCTATCTACAGTGCATCGTATCAGTTCTGTTGTTGACTGTTTTCCATGCCATGACACCAAGCTATCCAGTATTTTCTCCCTTTGTCGTCCGCGATCTCTCTTTCCTTTTATTTTGCCAGTTGTAACCAAGCATTCCAACTTTCCTCTTCTCATGTGCCCGAAAAATGTTGATTGCTTCTTTCTGATGTTTTTTAAGAGCTCCCTTTTTGTGTTGGCCTCTTTGAGAACTTCCTCATTGGTCTTTTTAACTGTCCAGGGAACTTTCAACATTCTTCTTTTCAACATAAAACCATGCCTACAGTAAAAACAGTATTTTACAACAGTTACAACAGAATGAGCTGGCAACATTTCTTTTACACATTTGCAATAAATAATTTAATGTAAATTATTTTAATGGTAGTGACTATTACAAAACAGCATAAACTCAAAGGAAACATAGCTGATCAGATACTTTTTATAATTTCTCAACATGTATTGAAAGGACAAAGGAAAAGAAGAAATGAAAATAAAGACATTACCAATGACAGAAAACTGTTTAACTGTTTGTTTTATGAAAGGAACACGTACACAAAATATACATAACTATATAAATGTAAGCAAATAAAGTACATTGACATAGAATAAACATTATCTCACCCTTTGTGCTTTAGATAACTTGGGGTGAACTTTTGTGCCTTGTTTGTTATCTTTGTTGGGTGTCAATGGTGCAGTAATCTTCTGTGCTTTAGACTGCCGTAGGTATGTGATCTCATTTTCTAACTGAATAAATACGTTCTTAGGTGAAAAACCAACCCTGAACGGTGAATTGACAGAGGAAGCTCTTATTGTCCGTGTTGTGTTGGAGACTGGGGTCAAAGTTCTGTCACTGTTTTCATGAAGGGGTACTTTACGACTGATCTCGTCATTAGCAGAAATGTGTTTCTTAGTGAAAGCTGCACCATTGGAAGTTTCAATGCCTCTACATTCCTGTTTGGGTGGGCTACATTTGCATTCAGCAGAGTTTTCACGGTTCTCAGTCTTGGTGTCTTGAAACCTATGCTTGGTCCTTGAGGATCGTTGATGGCTTTTCTCTTTAGTGGGATGTACTGGTGACTCTAGAAGTTCTCTCATTGATGGGGTCTCAATCTGAAGGAGAGGAAGAGGTGTGTGGAAATATATATAAATAAATGTATATAAATGTATATAAATAAATGTATATAAATATGTTGAACACTAATTTGTAAGTAAATCAGAACTTTCAATGCTAATAAATTACAAAATGTAAAACTGTACCTATAACGTTGAACAGTTTATACAAAATAGAAACCAAAAGTGTTATCTTTATTTACACGAATGCCAGTCCTAATAAGCTCAATTATTGCTATAATATATCATCATCATCATCGTGTGCCTTCTCCGCAACGAAGGTTGGCTACCATGGATCGCCACTCTACTCTGTTTCTTGCTTTGATGGTGCAGGCTGTCATAGATTGACTTGACCATCTTTTGATGTTACTCGTCCATGTTAGTCTTGGTCTGCCTCTGCCTCTTTTACCTTGTATTTTTTCTTCCAATATTACTTTTAGTAGGCTGTTGTGTCTTTTAACATGCCCCAAAAATGTCATTTGTCTTGTCTTAATTGTATTTAGTAGTTCTCTTTTTATTTTTAGTTGTTTTAAAAATTTATCATTTGTTATCATTTGTTTCCATCCAATTCTACCTATTCTTCTATAAATCCACATTTCAAAGGCTTCAATTTTCTGTTCTGTTTTCTTGTCTAATGTCCATGTTTCTGCACCATACTGGAATATTGAGAAGATGGAACATTTTGCCATTCTTAGTTTCAGCCCTATTGATATTTGTTTCGTTAGTATATTTTTCATCACATTAAATTACTTTTTGCCATACCTATTCTTTTGTTTATTTCAGTTTTGCATTTTCCATCATTGGTTATAGTATGTCCCAGGTAGTTGTAACTCTGGACTGTCTCCAGATGTTTTCCCTCAACTGTGATATTTAATTGTAGGTCTTGAGAATTTTCTTTGTTTATGATCATAATTTTAGTCTTTTTGATATTCTATAATATATAGAATACAAGAAAATGCAATATTTTTTATAACACACAATTACAACTTTCAGAGAGATACAGTTAACCTTTCAAAATTAAAAATAACATACTATTAGTACCTTTATATATTAACTATGAGATGTAATGTCATAAACATCATCTAATTTTAAACCAAAATGATCAGATGACCTTCTATGGTTTCCTACCTATAACATATTTATGTGTAGGAAGACAATTTTGGTGTGTAAAAAGAAAGTTGATATGGTTATATAATATTTAATGGCTTCAGTCCTAAGAAAAAACCTGAATATATACGTTTAAAAAGTTCACATCCATTAATTTATGTTCTCTCCAGCTACTTATTGTAAACTTTCACAGATGAGCTTACTCTATTTTTTGTATACCACTCAGATGCTCAGAAAGCATTTTTAGAAAAAAACAGTATTATGTGTTGGATGGGGGGAATAAGTGTTTGAAATAGAGGATTCAAACATATAACAATATTTGGAAAGAACAACTTTTTGTCTGTACAGTAGAGGGAAAAACATTATAGGAAACCTTTGTTATGAACAGTGCTAATTTTAGTCATGATGCATTTTTATCATTCAGAGCAGGACATTTTGAGTAGATTTTTCTAGTAATTTTGCATGAGCAGAGGCCATCTGGCCTATTCTTTTAAACTGTTAGCTGCCAAGGGTTCTTAAAACATATGTAGAATGCACATTCCACCTCCTGTTTTATTATTGTTGGCTAAGAGACATCTTAGCTCATTGCCCACAGACAAGAGGGTAAAGCCACAAAGAAACCGTGGATTGTTTTCAAAATTAACAACAAAATATGATATACAAAATACACTTATATAAAAAAAAAAACTAGAATGTTAACATAAATAAGCATTCACTGCAGTGAAATTATGATTTTTTTTTTGGTTGTAGTAGTTGTGTGTGTTTAAAGGGATTAAAGGAAGGTGAGGGGAGAGAGAGAGAGAGAGTGAGAGAGAACTGATAAGTCCATTATTTCGCCTACTATAAAATTAGGCATAAAGAAACATGCACTTTGATCTTTTAATATGTTTAATTTTAATTAGATTGAGGCCAACACTAGATATCATAACATACTATTTTCAGCTTTACTGAAAAATATAACATATTTGAAGTTATTTAAAAACAGTAACAAAACAACTTAACATTTCTTAAAAACTTAAAAATTATTAACGTGAGACTTATAAAAAAAAATTTGTAACCAAAAAAGTGCATTAAAAAAAAAGCTTGCTTGCAGCATTTTATTGACCAGTATTAGATAATCATTAAAAAAAATTATTGCAGCAAGTAATGAGTAGGAAGCATTATAAAAATGTCAAAATTAAAATCAGTATCTTCACAGCTCAGTATAACATAGGGAACAAGACTTTAGACTAACTCATCAATTTTCCTAAACTGTGCTAATGTGATAGTGAGTTTGTTTCATCATCACTACTATCACCCCCTTACTAGTTAAATCAGCCATACTAAGTGACAGAGAAGAGACACTGAAAAATGAGATACCATTGTCTTGACCATTGGTATGTATCCTGTATGGTATATGTCATTGCATATGTCTGTGATCACTTCGACGCCAAACTCTTCTAGAGCCTGTATCATCTCTATCTGTATATTGTCAGGCCCTGCTGCTTTTCCCTTTTTCATTGTTTTTATAGCTTTTTCTACTTCAGATTTCAGGATTTTATAGTTGTATGTACATTTTATGTCTGGCTTTTTGTCCCTTTCATCATGAAATAATTCCGTTATATATTATTGCCATCTATCGATTATATCTTTGTTGTCTGTTAGCATTCTTCCCTCTTTGTTTGCAATACATCCGTTTTCTGTAGCTTTTTTGTCTTTATTCGTCATCATCTTTATTTCTGTGTGCATCTCTCTTAAGTTTTGTTTACTTTCCATAGTTTCGACTTCTAGACATCTTTGGTTGAGCCAGTCTTCTTTTGCCTTTTTGCACATTCTCCGTATTTCATTGTCTATATCATTGTATCTGGCAGTGTTTTTCGCTTGTCTTCTTTTGCTCTAAGCATATCTAGTTCTAATCACATATTTCTTGTGGATTTCTGTGTCTTCCGCAGTTTTATTCTCATCTTTCCAACTACTGCTATATTGTCACTATTACAATCTGGTTCTGGCCTTGTTTTAACAGATGTTGGCCCTTTTCTAAACTTTCTCTATATATATAAAATCGATTTGATTGTATACTTTGTTGTCTTTGCTTTGCAATGTCCATAGTCTTGAGTGTTGCTTGAATCAGGTGTTACCCATAATCATTACATATGTCTTTGCCCAATCTATAAATATATCCCCTCTCATCATCGACTCTCCAAGACCATGTCCTCTAGTTACACTTTAGCTTTTCCAACCTTCACATTGAAATCCCCTAATATAATAGTTATTTCTTGGGATTTACACTAGTCCATGGTCATCTCTAGGAGATGTGATAGCTCAGTGGTAAGTGAACTGGACTACAAAGGACAAAAGGTAGGGTTCGGTCCCAACCGACGGCTTCCGATTCACCGAGCTTTTAATGAGTTCCGGATTTTTTTCTGGGAAAGTAAAGTGGCACAGGCGTAATACTGACCACATTACCCAAAAATCATGCGCCAAAAGGTCTGTAAAATTTATGGTCACTAACACCATATTCAAAAGTAAATCCGCTGTCCAGAAAAGATAAGGGCTCTCTGTCTAAGAGACATATGCGCAAGCTGGAGAAAACTGTAAGTAGTCCTGGTTGCCGACCCACCCTTTGTCTACCAGGAAATCCTCCAGAATTGGCACCTGGAAAAGCTGCACAGGTAGCAGCAGAAACGACAAACTAAAAGACAGATATTCTGGGAAGGTGGGAAACAAGATGGCTAGGAACGGAAAGAATAAAACTAAATACAGGAGAGATGATTTTATCATCAGGACACCAGGAACCTGGAGCACAACATAGTGAAGGGGTAGTTATAATGCTATCAAGGAATGCACAGAAGACACTAATAGAATGGGAAGCAGTAGGACCAAGACTAATGAGAGCAACATTTAAAACAACCAAAAACAAAATAAAATTACACATTATCCAATGCTATGCACTAACCAACGATAAGGATGATTTAGTTAAAGATGATTTCTATAAACAGCTACAATGTCAGATGGATGCAAGACGAGCCAAGGATATTATAATCTTGATGGGAGACCTAAATGCTAAAGTAGGATCAGACAACAGAAGCTTCGAAGAGATTATGGGAAAACATGAACTTGGAGATATAGATGAGAATGGAGAGGTATTTGTGAATTTCTGCGCCCTTATTCAAGTGAGCCTAGGAGGAACAATATTCCAACATAAAAGAATACACAAAGCTACATGGGTGTCACCAGATCACAGAACAGAAAATCAAATTGATCACATATGTATTAATAATAAGTTTAAGTCATCCATACAGGATGTAAAAATATATAGAGGGACAGATGTAGCTTCTGATCATCATCTTCTGATAGCCAAACTTAAAATTAAACTAAAAAGGTATACTACAATGAATAAGGGTAGAAAGTGTTTCAATGTAGGGTTTCTTAAAGAACAACGAATTAAAGATAAATTCGCAGTCACAATATCAAACAAATACCTACCAAGTCCTCCAACAACTAGAAAATGCAATAAATATAGAAGATCATTGGAAACAGGTAAAAGATATATGGAAAGAGACATGCGAAAAAACATTGGGGAAAAGAGAACGCCAGAATAAGGCATGGATGACAGCAGAGAGCCTGGATAAAATTAAAGAAAGAAAGAACAAGAAAGCAGACATAAATAAAAGAAAAACGAGAAGTAATAAAACCAAGACACATGAAGCTTACACAGAGGTGAACATGGAAGTGGGAAGATGCATTAAAAGGGATAAGAGGAAGTATATAGATGAACTAGCTAGAGGCAGAAGAAGCAGCAAATAAAAGGGAATATGCAAGAACTGTACAACAGCACAAAGAAATTAAGTGGAAAATACAAACAGATCAATGCCTTTATTAAAGATAAGAAAGGAAATCTGCTTAGTAATATAAGGAAACAAATGGAGAGATGGAAAGAGCACTTTGAAGAACTTTTGAATAGGCCCGGCTCAAATAATCCTTCAGATGTACTACTAGCAGAATAAGAGTTACACGTTAACTGTGGAAAACCAAGCAAAGAAGAAATAATGAAAGCCATCAAACTATAAAAAAAAATGGTAAAGCCACAGGACCAGATGAAATCCTTCGGAAGCCATCAAAGCAGATATTAACACCTCTACTAAGATGTTACATAATCTATTAGATAAAATTTGGGAGAAGGAAAAAATACCTAAAGACTTGAAAGAAGGTTATATGATCAAACTACCAAAGAAAGGAAGTTTACAGGAGTGCACAAATTATAGGGGAATTATGCTACTATCAGTGTCAGGAAAAATATTAAGCAGAATAATTCTGGAGAGACTAAAAGAGGCTATAGAGAAACACTTGAGAGATGAACAAACAGGTTTTAGGAAGAACAGATCATGTGCTGATCAAATAACTACCCTACGTATAATAGTTGAACAAAGTTTAAAACTAAAATCCCCACTTTATATTGGATTCATAGATTACGAAAAGGCATTTGATAGTTTAGACAGAAGAATGCTTTGGAAGTTTCTGAGTCATTACGGAATTCCCATAAAGTTTATGAACCTGATAAAAACAATGTATGAAGGAACGAAATGTAGTGTGGTGCATGAAGGACAGCTTACAGAAGCATTTGAAATAAGAACAGAAGTAAGGCAGGGATGCATTCTGTCTCCATTTCTCTTTCTACTGGCCATAGATTGGATTATGAAAATAACTCAAAACAACAGAAATGCGATCCAGTGGTCACTGACCAAACAACTTGATGATTTAGACTTTGCTGATGACATAGCTCTCCTATCACACAGCCATCAACAGATGCAGAATAAAATGAGCATACTTGATGAGAGATCACAACAGCTAGGACTGAAGATTAATAGAGATAAGACCAACATTATGAGAATTAATAAGTTGGCAATAACCAAATAAAACTAGGAGAAATACCTCTTCCAGACGTACAATCTTACATATATCTGGGCAGTAATACAGATAAAGAGGGAGGAACAGAAAATGATACCAAAATAAGGATATCAAAAGCAAAAGGAACTTTCATTGCACTGGGAAACATGGAAATCCAAAGAAATTAGGTTAAATACAAAAAATAAAATTTTCAAATCAAATGTTAAGTCAGTCCTATTATATGGCTGTGAAACATGGAGAACAACAAAATTGACAATCACAAAGATACATACTTTCATTAATGGATGCTTACGCAGGATAAAAGGATGGAAATGGCAGGACAAAATCTCTAACATAGAATTATGGAAATGTCAAATACCAGTGGATAAAGAGATACAGCGGAGACAATGGCGCTGGATAGGACACACACTACGGAAGCCAACTGAGAGCATTACACAACAGGCCCTTTTTTGGAATCCCCAGGGGAAAAGACAAAGAGGAAGACCAAGGAATTCTTGGAGAAGACAGATAGAAGCAGAGATGAAGATGATGGCGAAGACATAGAATGATCTTAAAAGAATGGCAAAAAAACAGAACGACTTGGAAAGTGTTTGTTGAAGACCTATACTCCACTGAGAGCTAAAAAGGTAGAAGAAGAACACTATATTTCCTATATGCCACTTGGCGTGACGGAAGTACTTTACTTTTTTTTTTTATGGTCATCTCTAGCTCATTGTAAAAAGTGCCAATGTTGTCTTCTTCGCTATTACTTGTTGGTACATAAGCTTGAATTATGATGACATCCATTGGTCTACCTCTCAATTTTACTAGCAGAATTCCATCTGATACTGACCAAAATATAATAACCACCCCTTGTAATAAAATAGTTATCAAATGTTATATGTGCTACATTTGTAAAGAAATTCACTTGAATTGTGTAAATATGTATCTATATATATATATATAGCAAGTCATCAGTTATTGTTGTGATGTGTATTCATGTTAGATTAGCTTTTAGAAGAGCGTTAAATGAATTTTTGTTTCCTTCCTAATTTGTTATTTAAATTTGTTCCTTATTCTAGGAAATATTTTGCTTCTTATTCTACATACACTCTAGACATCAATATTTAATTTAAAGTCTGAAGAAAGAGTTTGCTAGCTCAAGGCTGGTGACATCATCATACAACTTGTCCCAGGAAGATATCTGCAATGGCCACAAGAGTTTTCTCTGTTAATGTTGATGTATGGTCAATAGTTCTTGACCTTTCTCTCTGTGCTTAGAATTCACAACACAGAGGGGTGTGACCATCAGTAGCATTGGCTGAACCCTTTCAAGGCAAATGGGCCCAGTACTCTGACTGTGACATCCACAGAATGAGAACCAAATCACTAACTTCTAGATTGCAACGTCTTCATGGTAAGAATTATGTTGCATGTTATATTAGGCAAGTAGCCCAGCGCATTCAATTTCAACATGTTTGTGTCTCGCTATCCCGGTCTCAGCCTTTTGATCCATCTGGTTTGGGTGATCCCTTGGTAGATTTGCTCCTCCCAGAAGAGCTCTGAGGGATATAGGCACCCAGGCTTCTCTACCATTTTCTGGTTGAGACAAGTCAGAGGAGGAAGTTTTAAAGAAATGATCTAAAAAGATTTTAAAGCAAAATACCTCATTTTATAGTAGAACATCTATTGAGTTATAATTTTGCATGGTGTCTGATCTGATCGACCATGGCTGAGGCCTCAGAACTAACTTTTGCTACTGCACATTTAGCATGCAATTTCATTATATAAATATACTGTTCTTAGATGTTATGTAGAGCCAGTCTTAACATATAGGTGTAAATCATGGACAAAAGGACAACAGACAAGAAAATCACTGGAGGTTGTAGAAATGTAGTTTTACAGAAGAATGTTGAGAATACTATGGACAGCTAAAAAGAGTAATGAAAACGTTATGAAAGAGGTCAAAGCAACGAGAGTGTTAATTTCCAAAATAGGAAGAAACAATCATTTTAGGCAAAAAAATATATTGTGACAACTAGGAAAATTGATGGATGAAGAGATAAGGGGCAAGCAAAGAGAAAAGATACCAGACGGCTTAAGAGTGGCTTGGCAGAAGGTTAACAACAGAAATGATAAATAACTAATGCATGGCACTTAATGGTGATGAAATATAGTGTTGCAACAGAAAAAGTAGTCTAGTCATTCCTTGGCAATTTGATATACGATACATGACTAAAGAATGAAAATAATGCAGTGAAAATAAATTGCAGTGTTTTGACTATATTATTGCCATCATATAAAATTTATTGGAAAATGGACTCATAAAAATGTAATTAAACGCAGTTTTCATCAACATCTAGTATGGCTTATCACCATTACACTTATCGGAGTGGTTAAAGTGTGTAAAAAATATAACAATTTTTACAAATTTATTTATTTTTTTCTACAGATACTTTAGTACAAAAGGGCATATTCTAAGAATTATTATAATTAGTGTATAATCTATTTGTGTGTGTGCGCGCGTTTTATTATTTTTTTTACATGCAAATTCCACTCTACAAATATCTGCACAACCACGTAGTAAGCTTGGTGAATAAATTACACACAGAATTATACGTAAATTATAAATGGCAAGTCATAGTTAATTTAAAACAGACCATGCAAAGTTTATGCGGATCAAAGGAAAAGATGTTAGCACGTATCAAGAGAAATATCTCAAAGAAATGTTATCGGAAGCAAACAGTTTAAATAAAAGCAAAACAAAATAAAATAAAATTAGTTATTTTTGTTCGTTAGCAATAAATATTAAAATTATATTTTGTTAAATCTAGTAAGCAGGCACCACCAGCACATGCTAGAAATCGATAAAATCTTACAGTATGATGCAAACTGTGAAAGTCCAGCCTCTTTCTTAGAGACTGTGCATGTATGTAGTCTGTCTGTGCACAGTGAATGATGGCCACTTTTTCTGTACAATTATACATCACTCTCTCATGGTCCTAGGATGTGAAAAGCTATAATTTTCAATCTTCAGGTAAAAATATTTATTTTCACTGAAGTATGAATGCATTTTTAGGGTTTCAGCACTTTTAAGAAAATGGGGCAGAAAAGTCCATGCCCTTATCTCGTAATTTTTAAACTCATTGTTCCCATAGTGCCAGGATGTTAGGAAAATGTACTTCAGAAGTAATACATTCTTCTTAAAAGTACTGTTCAAACCCTTCTAAATGCAACAATGCAATACATAGACACAGGATATAATGTGGACACAACAATCAAGAAATTACGATATTAGGAACATTAACCACACAAAAAAAATATATATTTACAATGGCTAACAAAATACAAATAGCTGAAAGTACTTATAGCACACATAATTATTAAAGTCTCTTATCATCTCACTTACATTTGTGTCTTTACTGCTGGAAACAGAAGCGCTGCTGGAACTTGAAACATCTTCCAGTTTCTTTTTAGATCGACCCAAAGATGGAAATCTCTTCTGTATATGGACAAGTGAAATGAGCAATGCTCAAGCATTTAAACTGCTAAGAGATATAGTTTTAAATGATGCTAATATATATATTATTAAACTAAAAAGGGGTCAATGCCCAACAGAAGCAGGCCTGAAAGTGGTCAACATCTCATAACTGAATACTTGTATCAAGATCTTACAATGCCTTCATTTAGTTGATCTGGGAACAAGCTAACCAGTTTGGTCATGGGAGTAGGAACTGAACAGGCCAGGCAACCCAGCACCCAAAAATGCCATGCTAAAGTTGAATGTGCTGGAATGAAAAGTATAACTATCTGCGCTAGCTGTAAACCACAACACATCTGTGCCCACTTAACTCCCTTTCAGGGGTGAATGTTGAAGAGTAGTAGTTGGGCAGCAGAAGAGGCATACAACTTCAGACAGAAAGGAGAAGGAAGCAAGAAATACTTTCAATAACTATCAAATTGTGAGTTTTTAAAAAACAATTCTGCAAACATTGTAGGATGGAGTACCTGATAGTTAAGAAGCTCTGATATCCTTTCAGCTCAAAAACCTTCATTGTACATGCCACTATTATCAGCTAACAAGGACTTCATGTGCCACTTCTGAATATGGTGGATATTAAATTTTATTTATGTTAATTCTAAGACAGATCAATCTAATCAAGTAGGCAAATCGTAATATATACAGTTCTTTGTTGTAATCAACAAATTCCCTTTCTTTTCTTCTTAATTGTATCTGTCAGCCTAAAAAAAATTGTATTGTACACTAGACTTAAAAACAATCTGAAAAATTGCCATTATTGAAATGAAATGCGTTAAATACATGACAGGAAACAGCCAGCCTGAGAGATAAGATAAGAAGTGAAGAACTGAGAAAAAAATGCAGAAATAATTTTTGCCACATAAATGATAGAAAATGTTTCGGAAACATGATAACTAAAAGATCAAAATAAATCACGAGCCTTCAACAAACACTAGACCCAATGTCTGCCCATGAAAATAATGGATTGTGTGAATATTAGAAATACTAGGAAACAGCTAAAGAGATCAACAAAATAGCAAAAATATTAAATGACACTATGCTAAAAGAAATTAGAAAAAAAACAAGAGAACACTCATGCATCTTTACTATTCAGTCTATTATAAATTGATACAAAATGCTATGATTAAGTTCCATGATTTCTTTTGTCTGACTTTTATACCTGCTACAATCCTTTGTCTTGTTTTTAGCCAAAGGAAAATACAGGCAGCCAGTGGCTTAAGTCATATCATAACAACATAATATCTTCACCTTGCTCCATTTGTGCTGATTCTTCACAAGGTGCTGTGAGCTGATGCCCTGAGGCCCAGTGCCATGTAATGATATCTGCAGGTTTTTTGGAGTTCCCTTGTAGTTCCATACAAGGTATTCCATTTATCAGGTCTTTGAGAATGAAGAGAGTTGTTCTGATGCCAGCGAGCTTTGCACAGTCAAAAAGGTGATATTCTACCGTTTCATGTAGGTGTTCACAGAGTGGACATGCTGGAGTTTGGTTTCATTGTGTTCTATTGATGTGGTTGTTCATTGGTACATGACCGGCTCTCAGTCAGAAGATTATGGATTTGTAATTTATAGTTTTGGCGTTCCGCTTTGGTAAGGTCACAAGCATCACACACGTATCAATCAATGTAAATGATGTCTTATGATATCCATTCAAAACGTTTCAATAAATCACACAGGTAAATGTAACGCTCCCAGGTTCAAAGGCATCACAAGGTAACATAGACCGTTGTAACATATTGCCTTTAACGTAGCACAGATAATGCCTGAACATCGAGCTCTACAGCGCCTACCTGTTGATAGGATAGGCTAATTGTTTTTGGTGATTTCCTTTCACTTTCACTGTTCGCTCTTCCTTTAAGATCTGTACTCATTTGTTGGTATCAACTAATTTTTGTACTTTGTATTGTGTTGGTCTACAATACATGTAAGTCTCTCATGTGAAGTAAGACTTTAATTTCATAATTCTACAAATGGCAATGTACGATCATAAAAACCAGTGGACTGACATCTCCGCTCAGGTATCAAAGTAAGCTAGGTACTCTTGTACTCACTTTTGAGTTACTCGCTCTCCTCCAGAGAGTTTCTACCTATTCACTACTATAAAACACACAGAGCATGCACTCTACTATGGCCACACGCGCTAGTAGCGTGCGCCAGTCTCCTAACTCTCTAGCTTACATGTGATCTCTCTCTCTAAAACCCTCTGCATGGCCTTAGTACTTCGTACACCAGCCAATCAACAACTACTTCCTTATTTCCTAGCCAATGACTTCTCTTGACATCATAACCTCTATCTCACCTTAACCTTTCCTTATTTCTATTTACTCCTCCGTGCTTCTCACCTGTCCCCAATATTATGAGACTCATCTCTACTCACCCAAACAACAGTATGCCCAACATCCCGTGAATGTCACTTTCCCCGTACATACGGTGTTTCTCAATTCTCCTCACACCGCCCCTACTCCAATTATTTCCCTATATTCCTAATTCCTCGGCTACAGATTGTCTTTTTTATCAATCTCTACCTACATAAAGCTATCCGGTTTCGTTGAGTCCAACTCCAGCTGGTTTAGTAGTTTTAGAGGCATTAATGCTCTCGACCAGTCAAATCATCAAGGATGAGACACCTCTATACTGACAGGATCTAGTGTGCAGCTTACCTTAATAGAGGAACCAATCGACTTGCTCTGGCTGTGTTTTTTAGACGACAAGGGTGTGCTGACACTTTTCAAAATCTTATTTTTCAGCTTCAGGTTGTTGGGAGTGTCAGGTAAGCCTTGCACATGAACCATGAGATTCGCCAGTTCAGCCTGCGTGTTACCAGCAACATCATCACAGCGTGACAGCTCACGATCATTGTAGTAGACATTTGTGTTCAGTGTGCGTCCACCATGTGGGTGCTATACAAAAGAGTTGTACTGGTTGGTGTAAACTACTTCAATATATTTTATAAATAAAACAAATGTAACATGTTATAAAGTTAAGAAAATTCTAAACCTGGATATATACATACAAATTTTTAAAAAAAGAACATTGAGAGTGAATTAACCATTTTTTTTTTAAATACAATAAAAAATATAATTGCTCACTTTCACTGTTAAAACTAGAGTAATTCACATGAAAATAATGTACTGCTTGATGGAATATAAATAACACAATATATGGAAATAAAAATGACAAAATGTATTTGTCAGATCTTTAACACAGAATCAATCAAAAATAAACTCTGATGTATTGTCAGCAATTATTTTCTGCTTTACTAATTTCAATCCCTTCAATAATAATATAATTTTTTAAATAATATATTTGTTGAAATGATATAAAGAAATCATTTGGTAATCACCTGCAAGAAATTACAAGAAGCACATTGCAATTTAAGAAAGCCTGAGAGACAATTTTAAGACAGACATATTACTATTATATTATATTAACAGTATTAAGACATTCAGCACAAAACATCTAAACAGATGACTACAATATTCACATTTAATTTAAGAGAAATAAATCATTTCTATTAGGCAGCAATGGGACGGGCGCAATACCGACCACATTACCCCAATAATCATGTGCCGTAGGTCTGTAAAAATTATAATCATTAACACCATATTCACTATACGCCACTTGGCGTGACAGGGCTCTTTACTTTACTTTTATTAGGCAGCAAAGAGAACATTAAAGGACAACGCAATAAGAGGTTACTGAAGAGAACTATACAATGGGAGCATTCTCTTAATTTTAACGTAATATGTACTCTAATAGGGAGCCGCGATAGCTCAGTGGTTAGTGAACTGGACTACAAAGGATAAGGGGTAGGGTTTGATCCCAACCGATGGCTTCCGGGTTCACCCAGCCTTAAATGGGTACCGGATTTTTTTCTGGGAAAGTACAGCAGCACGGGTGTTATACAGACCACATCACCCCAAAACATGTGCTGAAGGTCTGTAAAAAAAGGGTCACTAACACCATATTTCCCTATACGCCACTTGGCGTGACGGGGGTACTTTACTTCTTTTTTTTTTATGTACTCTAATAGAAAACTGCAGTAAACCTTTACAATAATTTTCTATCATCAAAATAAAAGCAGTAGTGTTGATCTCAAACTCTAAAGTAAGGTGAACATAATTTTCTATCATTTTAAAGATCCTTACCTTCGTCTGACAGGATTCATTGCAATTATCTGCACAAGGCGATGTCTTAGAATTCCAATAGTTGGCTAAATCTATTATCAATTCCTTAGGGGTCTAAAATATAATAATATATATTTAGAAACAAAATTAATCAGATAGGTATAATAACATGATTTTTGTTAACTTGATGTGGATTGTATCATTCATTATGAGAGCTTTAGTTTCATTTAACTGATTTTGTTGTTAATATGAATTAATATTGGAGAAATGAAATAAATAAAATACAAACACAATGAAGCATAGTTTTTTTTAAATAACATGTGTTAGCAATAGGAAAAATTTTGTTTAAGCAGAGAAACAAGAAAATAGACTAATAAAATGGCAAGAAAGATTTTTAAAAAAACTTCTGTGTTTGCTTGGCAGTAAAACTGTTCACACTATCTTTGACTTATGCTTTCTATAAAACTGCAAACACAGGACAAGACATTTATTAAAACAATGAGAACCACTGAAATATGCTAATTAGGTGCACCGTTTTTTTTTCTCTTTAAAAATTAATATTACTTGAAGTAAAAAAAACATGCTGCATTTCTTCCATCTATGTTCATAGATATTTCTTTTAATTTAAATACTTTTACTTACATAAAAATAAAAACAGTAACAAACTTACATGAAACAACTCGTGAGCTTTTTGAATCATAAAACTCACAGCTGGCGATGTCTGAGAAACTAGATTGCAAAGGTCTGTCGCATCGGCGTTTCTGTCAATGAAGAATATTGGGGCAAATATAGTTGCTAATGTTGCTGGGGTCATCTTTGTCTCTGGGCAGTCAGCAATTTGATTTAGAAGTCTAAGCAAATGAAGTATGAGCTTTTGGTTTGGTGATGGAAGAAGGCGCATCAGTAACTGTAGAGCTGACAATTTTTTCAGGGAATATCGAGCAACCTCCTCAGGTGTGCTGGCATGGTTACCAAGATCTAAGGACACAAATGAAAAATGTGTAAAATTAGAATCACTTTTTTTCTTAAAACACCAACCACTATAAAGACAAAAAATGAGTGTGCAGTGAGCAAACTTAACTATGAACCAAAAGCAAGATAAAACTGTACTTTCTTTCTTTTTTCACTTTCTTTTGTATACATTCAGGAGTCAAGGGAGATAAAAGTTCTGGTTCTCGCCCTTTTGGCAGTTTCACTCACTGTCAATTGATGCTGTTGTAACATTTCTTTTGGCAGCTTCACTCACTGTCAATTGATGCTGTTGTAACATTTCTTTTGGCAGCTTCACTCACTGTCAATTGATGCTGTTGTAACATGTCTTTTGGCGGCTTCACTCACTGTCAATTGATGCTGTTGTAACATTTCTTTTGGCAGCTTCACTCACTGTCAATTGATGCTGTTGTAACATTTCTTTTGGCAGCTTCACTCACTGTCAATTGATGCTGTTGTAACATTTCTTTTGGCAGCTTCACTCACTGTCAATTGATGCTTTTGTAACATGTATTTTGGCAGCTTCATTCACTGTCAATTGATGCTGTTGTATTGTAACATGTCTTTTGGCGGCTTCACTCACTGTCAATTGATGATGTTGTAACATTTCTTTTGGCAGCTTCACTCACTGTCAATTGATGCTGTTGTAACATTTCTTTTGGCAGCTTCACTCACTGTCAATTGGTGCTGTTGTAACATTTCTTTTGGCAGCTTCACTCACTGTCAATTGATGCTGTTGTAACATGTATTTTGGCAGCTTCAATCTCTGGCAATTGATGCTGCTGTAACATTTCTTTGATGTTGTCTGTACTCTTCACCCTTCTCTTTTATTAAAGGCTGTATATGCTAAGGAATCATACAGCCTTTCTTTCTAGATGGGCAAACCAGTTTATTTGTTGTTTCTGTAAGTAGCTTAAGATTGGTTCAATGCCTACTCTTTCTCTTATGTCAATTCTGATTCTCTCTGTGATGGTTATTTCAGGTGCTTTTCTCAGACATCACCTCTCTGTGGTGACAAACTTTCTTTTGTGCTTAGACGCAAGGCCCATGTTTGGCATCGGTAGCACAATGTTGGGATGAATATACTATGTATAAGATGATTCTTGGTGGTTAATTAAAAATGTAATAATAAATTAATTACTGTATAAAACAATATATCTTGTGCACTGTACAAATACACGGTAGAAGCATAGGTTAGTTATGAACTTTAGATGTTTAAGCAGATATAATAGATATATAATAATATATGTAATATATATATATATATATATATATATATATATATATATATATATATATATAAAATATCTTATGCAACAAATCTATGTCAATAGAAATGAGAAAGACAGTTCATCAGTGCTATGTAGAACCAATTCTGACCTATGGAAGCGAATCATGGACAGTAGACAAACAAATTAAAAAACGATTAGAGGCCACAGAGATGGGATTTCTCAGAAGAATGTTGAAAGTTCCCTGGACAGCTAAAAAGACCAATGAGGAAGTTCTCAAAAAGCCCAACACAAAAAGGCAGCTCCTAAAAAACATCAGAAAGAAACAATCAACATTTTTCGGGCACATCATGAGAAGAGGAAAGTTGGAATACTTGGTTACAACTGGCAAAATAAAAGGAAAGAGATCGCAGACGACAAAGAGAGAAAATACTGGATAGCTTGGTGTCATGGCATGGAAAGCAGTCAATAGACTGCTACAATACGATGTTACAGAACTGATACGATGCACTGTAGATAGAAGACTGTGGAAGGACAATATATAACAATATATATATATATATAATAACATATAATATATAATAGATATATAATAATAATATATAATAGATATAATAAGTAAATGATATGATGACAGTGCAAGCTTCAAACTACTCAATATATAAGTTCATGAAATTGAGCCATGACTGACACAAGACTTCATAAATATTGAACATTTTTTTTTTTAATTGCTACTAATGAAATAATAGAGATAAAGGAACAAGCAATGCCATTTATATCATAAGATCTTTAGTAGAAAGAGCCATAGAGGTGAAAATAGATCTATACCTATGTTTCATAGATTACACCAAGGCATTTGACAAAGTAAAGCACCAAGAAATAATTACAATTTTAGAAAGCATAAATGTAGACAGCAAAGATCTAAGAATAATAAAGGAAATTTACTGGCAACAAACAGCGGCCATAAGAACTGGAAACCAATTGGGAATGTTTCAACAAATAAAACAGGGTGTTAGACAAGGTTGTGTGCTGTCACCAGATTTGTTTAATATTTATAGTGAGATTATTTTAAGATCCATAAGGGACATGCCTGGAATAACAATTGGAGGGCATAGTATAAATAATCTAAGGTATGCAGATGATACAGTCTTAATCACTAAGAGTGAAAATGAGTTACAAGAAATGTTGGACATTATAGTGAAAGAAAGCAAAAATAAAGGACTCATCCTTAATAGCAAAAAGACAGAGGTAACGGTAACAACAAAGAAAAAGACTCAGTGCAAAATAAAGACAAGTGGGACAATATTAAAACAGGTAAATGAATTTAAATATTTGGGAACTTTGTTAACCTCAGACGGAAGATGTAACAAAAGAGGTGAGATGCAGAATGACTCAGGCAAAAGCAGCTTTCCAAAAAATGAGGAAGATACTATGCAATTCATTTTTGACAATAGAAACAAGAAAAAGAGTTCTTAAATGTTATGTAGAGCCAGTCTTAACATATGGATGCGAATCATGGACAATAGGACAACAGACAAGAAAATCACTGCTGGAGTCTGTAGAAATGTGGTTTTACAGAAGAATGTTGGGAGTACCATGGACAGCTAAGAAGAGTAATGAAGATGTTCTGAGAGAGGTCAAAGCAAAAAAGAGAGCTAATTTCCAATATTAGGAAGAAACAATCATTTTTTGGCCATGTAATGAGAAGAGAACAACTGAAATATATTGTAACAACTGGAATAATTGAGGGACGAAGAAATAGAGGGAAGCAAAGAGAAAAATAACAGACAGCTTAAGAGAATGGCTTGGCAGAAGGTCAACAACAGAAATGATAAATAGCTGCCAAGATCGAAAATTGTGGAGAGACATGATCACCTACGCCAGCAGGCCAGGTACTTGATGATGATGAATGAAATAATGTGCCTGAAAGAAAAGGTCAATGATTCACTGTAATGGCCTTGTGAATTGAAGCATTCAAATTCATAGTACTAGGTCACAACGTTTAGAAATACGATGATCACCATTCTTTTTTGCTGCTAATTACCATTAAGTACTGTACCTACTGAGGGAGCCGCGATAGCTCAGTGGTTAGTGAACTGAACTACAAAGGACAAGAGGTAGGGTTCGATCCCAACCGACGGTTTTCGACTTCACCCAACCTTAAATGGGTACCAGATTTTTTTTCTGGGAAAGTAAAGCAGCACGGGCGTAATACCGACCACATTACCCCAAAAATCATGTACTGAAGGACTGTAAAATTTATTGTCACTAACACCATATTCACTATACGCCACTTGGCGGGACGGGGCTCTTTACTTTTCTTTTTTTTTTTTTACTGTACCTACTGATATATGTTGTTATGTCTCTTCACAACTTCTTTTCTCTACAGCTGTTTATAAATTCTTTTGTTGACTTCCTACCAAACCATTCTCTTAAACTGTTTTGTATCTTTACTCTCTTTTTTCCCTCTATTTCTCAAGGTGCCACAACATATTCCAGCTCTTCTCTTCTCATTCCTTATATGGTTATATGATGACTGCTTTCTTCTGATGTTGGAAATAAGCTCTCATTTTGGCTTTGACCCCTTTTAGAATGTCATTACTCTTTTTTTTTTATGCTATTCATTAGATTCTGAACATTCTTCTGTAAAATCATATTTATATGGCCAACAAATGTTTTCCACTTGTTGAGGGTTTGCATTCACATCAAAACTGACTTCACATAACACAGAATAACTTCTTTTCTTATTTCCATTGACAGTTGAAAACAAAGCTATACTGAGTCTCATGAACAAATTATGTTGAGTGTATGTGAAGTGTTATAACCTCACAGAACTAAGCCAAAACATTTAAAGATAAAGTCCATACTCTTTCTTGCTATCATATTTTTCAAATCTGACCTGCTCTATTAAGGACCAAGAAGAATTAAATCGGTAACAAAGACGCACCTGACACCTGTCTATGAGCCTCCATATGACGATCTGTGAGCAGTGGCTCAGGCAAAACTCTCAAAAACTCTTTAAGAAGACAGGCAACATCATTGGAAGAATAGACCCCATCATCAATACTAATAGCTGCACCATGGATAATTAGCTGCTCTTTTAGGGTGGCCATCCTGTTGATATTGCCTGTTTTGCGAAATATTCCCTCCTTGCAAATATCTGTGCAGGAAAATAAAAAGTGCAATATACAATGTAAATTACAAAGAAAAAATAAATTTAAAATGTTTACAGAGAAAAGAATCAATTTGGCAAAAGAAGATGATAGATTTGTGATGCATGTATAAACAACAGAATTTTCCAACACGCTTTGGAGGGAGCTGTGACATGGGAGTAGCTGAAATGGGAGGGAAATTTGCATCTGTAGTGAAACTGATTCCATTAGGAGAAACAGAATTACGTTTTTTTTATTTTGCGTTCGCCAGCTTTTACCTCTCACAAAGTCCCTTAGAGACTAGGAACTGAAATTTGTGTGTTAATCCATTTTTTCCTGGCAGCCGTGTGCACAGGGGTCCCTTGTCACACAGGCAGTAACTCCATCTTCGGAGGTACTCGTATGTTTTTTCTGTCTATGAGTAATTGACATTTCAAACCAGACCTCGCTGCTGAGACCAGGGGTGGTTGCCGCAGAAAGAATTCATAAATAAAAATCCCAAATTGTGCAGCCGGGATTTGAACCGACAACCTCTCTATCTCGAGGCGGGAATTACAATTTAACTGAAAGGAAAAACAATTGTAATGAATTCAAACTAAATGAAAGCTTGTGATTAGTCTACAGATTAAAATAGCAAAGCAAGCAACTCACTCTTGTCCAGTCTCAGGAAGTTAATAAGTGGAATCATAAGGCACACACCTTCATCTGTGAGAGGAGCACCAAACAAGTCAGCTTGTGTTTTCTCTGTGAATAATAAAGTAGAAGCTAAATACATGAACTTTATTAATCTTTTCATAGAGCTTTATAAATTATTATATACATAAGAACTGAGAAACATTAAAGTTCCTTACATATGATGAAAAAAAAAAAAAAAAAAGGTAAAGTTCCCCTGTCACGCAAGTGGTGTATAGGGAATATGGTGTTAGCGACCATAAATTTTACAGACCTTCGGCATATGATTTTTGGGGTAATGTGGTCGGTATTACGTCCATGCTGCTTTACTTCCCCAGAAAAAAAATCTGGTACCCATTAAAGGCTGGGTGAACTGGAAGCTGTCGGTTGGGATCGAACCCTACCTCGTGTCCTTTGTCACTGAGCTATCGCGGCTCCCTATATATGATGTGCTGATGTAATTTTTTTTTCTTTTGGTAAAGGTGATTGGGAAGTAATATATAAAGAATGAAGATATATAAAAATAGAAACAGATAGGAAAGAAGGGGAAATGAATGAAGAAGAAACAGGTGTTTCTATATTTCAGGAGTGATATGGCGGGAAAAGGGGGGGGGGGTGTCTACAGAGGGATAGGTTACAGATTGAGAGAAAGAAAAGACAAAAATACAGACACAGAAATTTAGCAATAAATACCTCATCAAGGCCAGCTCTTTGTCGTGGGGATGAGGCTTAACAGTCACCAGGGACTGAAAACCAAGACTGGCCAGGCCTTCCTACAACCTAGCCAGACCACAGTCTGCTATAGTAAGTTTAAGTGCTGAAGTCGGAGGCAACCAGCCAAAAGGCGCACTACAAAAATCAGGATGCCACGCACTCACGCCAATGGGAAGTATGTCTATAACTGCAAATCGATATGGCACGCCCTGTGATGGACACCTAGGCAGGTGTAGCGCCGGGCCCTCAGCCTCGAAAGGGCCCAACCTCTATTACTGGATGTCCTTCTCAACTGCTCTGAGGAGTCAGGGGGCGAGAGAATAGAGCTACTGGCCAATCCAAAATAAGACCACTCAAAATAATGCACTGGAATGCTGAAGGCATCAACAGCAAAAGAGATGGGTACAGTGGAACAGTAAAAAGATAGAATTAGAAAATATCCTGCATGAAGAACAAGTAAGCATATGCTGTTTGCAGGAAACCCATCAAAACAACAACATAGCCTTGAAGATTAGGGGATACCAGTGCTACCGATCTGACAGAAAAAACAGACAAAAGGGCGGAATATTGACACTTGTAAAGAACATCAATGCATGTCAGATTGAAGTGTATATGGATGGAATATCAAATACTGCACCTCAGGACAGAGAATAAAGACTTTCATCTACTTAACGACTACTGTCTGAGTGCCCGCCCACTAGCACTAGACACAATTACATTAAAAGAAAGAATAATTGTATGTGGAGACTTTAACAGCCATTCACAGAGCTGGGGCTATGAACATATGGACAAGAAAGGTGAAGAACTTGAAAATTGGCAGGATGACAATGGGCTCATACTATTAAATCAGACAACAGATCCGCCAACATTCTACTCCAGATCATGGCATACCACATCTAAACCAGACCTTGCTTTCCATTCACCAGACCTGGATTGGAATATCACATGTATTGTTGGGAAACAACTTGGAGGCAGCTACAACCGGCCAGTCTTTTTAGTGGTGCAAAATGAGGCCGTCAGGGAGAGCAGCACTCTCTCCAGATGGAATTACAAAAAGGCAGACTGGAAAATGTATCAACACTACACCAGTATACTGACTAAAGATATAAATACAGAC
The DNA here is from genome assembly GCA_032433765.1 of Megaustenia siamemsis. Taxonomy (NCBI): domain Eukaryota; kingdom Metazoa; phylum Mollusca; class Gastropoda; order Stylommatophora; family Ariophantidae; genus Megaustenia; species Megaustenia siamemsis. The sequence continues at coordinate 45,410,522 of JAVIAB010000092.1, read as the reverse complement.
AGAGACATCAACAAAATAGTTGATGAATTCAGTAGACTAATAATACAAGCTGCCAGTGAAACAATATCTAGAGGGGCACGGAAACAATACAAACCATACTGGAGTAGTGAACTAGAGCAACTGCACAATGACATGGAAACATCTCGAAAGCAAGCAGAAAATAACCCTTACCAGGAACACCACAATAACTATCAGCATGCTAAAGCCAAATTTCAATGGGCTAAACTATAAGCAAGACGGAGAAGCTGGAAAGAGAAAACAGAGTCCTTGAATCCTGAACGAGACACAAGAAAAGTGTGGAAGCTTGTAAAACAGCTGAATGATGAGGATACAGAAAGGAACACCAAAATTACACTGAAGAAGGATGGAGACATCCTAACAGGTAAGCATGCAGCAAATCACTTTGCAGACTCCTTTGCAAATGACAATAATATTGAAATTAGCCTAGAAAAACGACAAGAGACCCGTTTAAAACAATAAAATGCAAGACAAGAAGAGACCACACATGAAGTCATGGAAATACCCATTACACAAAGAGAGCTGGCAATATCCAAATTAAAAATGAAAAAGTCACCGGGCAGTGATGGAGTGTCCAATGAAATTATTAAGAACTTGGGAACTGCAGCTAAATCAAAACTACTGCAGATCTACATTTGCACCCTCTAAAGCAGATTCCTGAATTCAGGTGCCTTGGACCAGTGCTACGTTCACTATTCATTCACTATCACTACGTTGAGAAAATGATATAATAACGAACTTAATTAAATGTATATGTTACAATCAATGGTCATTGTTTGTGTGCGGTGCCACCTCAACTATAGGTAGAGAGGGAACCGCATGGCAAAGAATGTTTCAAAAGTGATATTTCTAGCCATGATATACTAAAACATTTCAAAACCTTCCATTTTAACATGATTAAACTTTAATTTATACATTTAAGAGAACAAGTAAAATTCAGTTTGAAATTACCTAAAACAGATATAAATATTTATATAAATTCATTTAATAATCTAGTTAAAATGCATAAACACCCTCCCCACGCCAATTCAGTGACGTCACTGCACACGATTAAATCAGTGTTCACAGAAGCAGACCTAAATCAAAGGATTTGCCCGCAAGGATTATCTTGGGCGCACAAAGACGGATGGACGAGTGTTGACAAGTAATAACACATAATAAAGTCCTGCGCCGACCTGTAATCAATGTACGCACCTGAACTCGTTAAAGCCAAGAAGTGTAGAAGCGTCGCTGTTAACAGTTTATGCTTTTATGACCTATCTTCCCGTTTGGACAGCAATTGACTTCCTGTCGGGCTCTCCTCTGGAAAGCGAATCAAAGGTATCACTAGTTGGCTGGACTCATCCAATAAAAATGTAAACCTTATCGGACCGCTTCCTGACTATTAATCAAACGAATGCCATGACAAAACATGATTATTTACTATCTGCGTATGTCCGACTACTTTTTCATCCTGATTGGCTGACCTTGTAAGCAAAAGCACGTTTAATGGGCGTATACGAGTTTTTACTTAGGTTTTACAACAAGCTGCATGGCTATGCTTTTCGACCCAAGACAATCAAACTTCTGCATTATCACTTACCTAATTGCCATGCTTAACAAGAGTTTATTTGATTAGCCAGTTTGCCTATTTCTGTTTCCTTGCGCACGAGGATATAGCGTAGTAAGATCTTAATAATCTTTCAATAATCTTTCTTGTATCCCTAATCTCACCATTGTTAAGACAACCAAACATTTCTATAGCAGCTAAACAAATGATAAACAGCATTTTCATACCAACTTTGTGTTATATGAAAATCAAACATGGACCCTTTCTAAATCACATTCAATACATGTGAGATGTGATGCTTGAGAAAAGTAACAAACAACACAAGAAGAGATAGAATACCAAATGAAACCATAGGGAAAATGGTAGGAACAAAACCCTGCCAAGAATATATAGAACAACAACAACTTAAATGGTTTGGCCACCTGGTCAGAATGAATCCTCATCAATCACCATCAAGGGCGTTTTTCTCGAGAATGCATGGAAAAAGACCAAGAGGAAGACCTAGAAGAAGATGGATAGATGCAGTGATACAGACATGTAACAACAGAGGAAAATCACTAATTCAGATAGTTCGAGCAGCTCAAAAACGACAAATGATATAACCACGACACTCTTTCGGTACCAGTGAGAAAGAGAAAAGAAAAAGAAAGAGAAAATAAAATGTATCCCTAATGCTTGCGCCCCGTGTATTTAGCATCGCAGATATGAGAATGCGTCATTTTCTGACCATCCCTAGTTATGTAGCTTGAGTTGTTGCCATGTCAAATTGACTCTCTTTAACTCCAACTGTCTCTCTCTTTCTGAGTTTCTCTTTTGCTCTGTAGCCAGATATTTTCACGTAATTGGCTCGAGTTACAGGTTGGTTAGATTCCACTCTGGTCAAGTATACAAACTATGTGATTCTTTATTGTTCAATATAGTTGATAGATGGTGCTACACCCACCATTTTTCTCAAGTGTCATTTAAAATCTGATCTCTTCTCTTTTGTTAACAGCTTTTCTTATACATTTCATTCCGGTTTCACCAATTTATAATCAGATATATCTGCATAATCGAATGAGACCATTTTCAAATGAAATTGAATGTGGAGAAAACAAACTGGCAGTCATTTCTTATGTAATTGTTTCTGGATTTCTTGGAAAGACAATTTCTGAATTAAAAGCTAAGTATGGTGCAGCTATTGTTTCGACTAGATGTCTAATAAATAGAATAAAGGTAGGTATATAGATATATGTGTGTGTGTGTATATATTACATACTTACAAACAAGCAGTCTTCGTCGATGATGGGGGAAAAAAAGGAATGTTAATCTTAAGACTAGTTATAGGTAGCACAAAGCCGATCGGTTGTCAGATGGTTAAAATTGGTAAAAAAAAAACATATAAATATTTTCTGAGAAAATCGAGCAGCCCGACGTGATACTGATTACAGCAAAAAAAAAAAAATTAACCATTAGTCACTGAAATATAAGAGCATCAAAACCATGTTCCCATATATGGGGGAACTAAAGTGTGAACTGGACTTTACTACTACCGGTTCCGGATATAGAACTCAAACTCTACGATATACATAGGATAAGAAGGGGAAAAAAGACAAGACATTAAATGGATGGATGTACGGAAACATGGGCTGACAGATAAGATGGAACATCAAATGAAATAAGGAACTGACCTTTCTTCTTGAATATGCCCATAGACACCAGGCTGGATTTCCTCTTCCCCTCCTGGGCCGACAACAACTCTTCCAGTCTATTCCCGCTCAGGTCCAGTAGGAACGACAGGTGCATGTGACATAGGTCATAGAACTTCTCTGGCACACATTTTAATGTTCTGTTTACGTACTTTTCTTCCAGTCGTTGAAGTTGAAGAGGATTCAACTGTGCCATGCTGGACAGTGTCAACGGCTCTGTATAATAATTATACAAATTATTAGTTGCTTAACGGACGAATAAGAGTGGATTAACCAAACCCAGTTCAGCTGTTCTGATATTTGCTACAACTAATATCTGTCCGTGGTATGTGGTGATAACAGCTGCTCCAGCTTCATTGTTATTGTGACAGCAACAAGTTTACCGTTAATGTTATTCTATCATTCATGATAGAAACAACAATACAATATGTTTATGGCTTTTCGTTGCCCATCTTATTATCATCATCATGTGCCATACCGGTTTGCCTAGGCGATCATGTCCTTTTACAATTCTGTCCGCGCATCGTATCAATTCTGTTGTTGACTGTTTTCCATGGCATGACACAAAGCTATCTAGTATCTTCTCTCTTAGTCGTCCGCGATCTTTCTTCCATTGTATTTTGCCAGTTGTAACCATGTATTCAAACTTTCCTCTACTCATGATGTGCCCGAAAAATGCAGATTTTTTCTTTCTGATGTTTTTAGGAGCTCCCTTTTTGTGTTGGTCTCTAATAATTTCCTCATTGCTTTTTTTCCCCAGGAAACTTTCAACATCCTTCTGAGAAATCCCATTTCTGTGGTCTCTTAAAAGTCTTTCATTTGTTTGCCTATTGCCCCTGATTAGCTTTCATAGGTCACAATTGGCTCTACATAGCACAGATAAACTTTCTCCATCCTATTATAGAGGAAACTAATGTTGATATTTTACAAATGTATGAGACAATAAGTTTATTTTGTAATAAAAGTGACACCTTGTAAATTACTTGGCATGTTCCTCGAAAGTATTAATATATTCGTAACACCTTTCGATAAACACATAAAAAAGCACATTTAAAAAATGGTTGGGTTGTCATGGGCTTTCTATCCCCAACCTTGATCACATTGAGTAACCAGCTTTCAAAATGATTACGTGGTTGTGTGGATAGGGTCTTCATGCAATCTGGTTCGCAGATCCTTCCGCCAGCAGTCAGAAACTAAATGTTAATTAAAACATTTTGAGTATCATAACTTGCCCTCAAGTTGTAAGCGTTCAAACATTATGTGGCCGATGAAGCAAACTCAGAATCTTGTTTGCGTCTCACGGTTATCTCAAATTTTCGACAAAGTCATTATATTAAGCAAAAGAAATATACAAAATTAAATAGGAGACACAAAGTACGTTAGTTGTTCATTTTTTTAAAAACAAAATTCTGTCTAAATCGCCAGCTAAAACATATCGACTAAATATATAATAATGGAAAGGCACATCGTTTGTAATATTTGAAATGGCATATATTGAATGATTGGGAACACTAGTGTTGACTATGAGGACTTGAGGTGACACAGAAATGAAACGATAACGGGGAAAAATGCATACACCCATGTACTTGTGTAATGAAATGTACAGACGTACAATCGTACATCCAAACGTTTCCGGAATTATCAAAGCTATTTTAATAGATGTATTTAAACATACACAATATAAACAATTTGTATCAATGTAGTTGCTTCGTGTCATGGGAAACAGTTAACATCAGAACTGATACGATGCACTGTGGATTGTGAAAGGGCATGATAGCGTACACCGGCCGGTATGACACATAATGATGATCAACGTAGTTCATTGTTAAAGATTGCCGTGAGCATATTTCCATGAGCGGCCGGATGAAAGAACTATCTTTGAGTATGCCGATAATGCACGTCACTACTGAGAGAGAAGACGGTCAGTGATCACAAGATAAAACAAAGCATAATACCGGAGTGGTTGACCCCCCTCCGCGTCAATAAAGTGCACACAAAAGAATAAACACCATTGTTGCCAGTCCCCTCAGATCAAAAAACGCGGGAATCAAACCAAATGAACCTGGGCCTATCACCACAACTGTCTGACGTGGGGTAGATGAGGGGGAGGAGTTATATCAGGCACTAGAGCGCTCAGTAAAATGACTAGTTAGCGATAGTTTGACAGCGAAAGATGGCAGCAGGCACTGATACAAACTTGAAAGTACATTTCGTAGATGGAGCAACGCACCAGTTTGTATCCCTTGATATGTTGAGCTTCATTAAATATAATAATCAACAGTTGAAATATGGATCAATTCAGCCAATGAGCCCAATGTTTGCACAAACCCCAGTTTGTAAGCTTGTTACTATTTCATCATCAAATCACTAGGAATGTACTACTTTAGCATTAATGAGAACATCATTGAAGATGAGAGTGTACATATATGTATACATAATGTCGCATATACAGCGAACATAGATTCCAGAATAATAAATTTAATAAATATATTGTGGAGAAGATAATAGTTGAAAATTCAACGTTACATTGCTAATTAATTAACAATATTCACAATTCTTTCTGATCTCTGCATTGATCTAAATAATATGAGTCCGTGCTTAAAAGAGCGTTAATAAAATGGACTTTGTGCGTTGTGCTGCTGTTTACAGTAAGCTACGATATTTTGCGCCTTTCGGCCGAACATAAATGCTTTCAGGAAGACTCTTCAGTACCGCATTCCCTACCTCTTCTATCATTACTAATTTAGCAAGACTGGCCGGTCGGTTTACAAACACAGAAATTAATGAGGATCTTGGTCAGTTTTGATTCACTGATCCTGATGGGTCACTATCAGGTTCCAGCCTAGATGTTATAAGTATCTTCAGGCACGTCTCCCGTATGACTTGAGTTATTAAGTTCTAATCTAGTATAAAGTAGACTTTATTGTATACGTTTCGATGCGTGGTACAAAATATTGATTATTATTAAATGTTACAAATATAATATACAAGTCACACGTTTATTCCGATGTAACAATTCACATACACATTAATTTAATGCAATTACTATGTTTGTTCTACTTGATATCTATATTTGAATGAGAAGTTGAAAAGTTCGTGCAGTTATAATAATTAATATAATATATGGAATAAAAAAAATTAAAATCATCACCTTTATTCAGAAGAAAGGATCCCAGAAATATATGGATGGCTATATCCAGCTGAAAATCACAGTCATACAGTCACAAATCAATATAAATATCACAGGAATAGCAAAATGCTTGCTTTTCACGAAGTTAAGCACAGTAAACAGAAATCTGTGCAGTCTACACAGACTAAGACACAGCAACACTTGTAACTGATTCCCAGTGGGCAGTGTCCAAGACCAGATGAGCCAAGTGTTAGTTGTATTGATGAGACTGGCGTTGGTGGCCGAACTGCGATAGATTCACACAGGGTGGTCGGGTTTATATATCTGTGGAAAACTGGGCGGAGTCAAGTGGATCGAATACGTTCCAATAAACTGCCACTCACGCTCACAATATCTCTATTGTATAATTGGGTTTATTGGCGAGTCGTCTCATGGATTAATCCCCACCACGGTCGGGTGTGGAGAAATGTATCAATTAAAATACCGTAGGTTAATCATCTTAAAATAACTACAAAGGGAGAGCTTGAGTGTGAGACGCGCCTTTTAGATAACTAAAGGATTAGCTCTTCTAGCATTATTTTGTAATAAAGTACTTTCTTTTTTAATCTGCTGTAAATACACGCGTATGGTAGTTAAGATGTAAGCACACACAAACACACACCTATTGGTCATTCACTTTCTATCCTGATGTACAGACAAGATTATCTAGAGCTTCTAAAACTTGATTTTGTCTGCACAGAAGCGGCTTATTTATCTGTCGTTATTAAATAAAGCAACAAATACTACTATTGAAAAACAAAGCAATAACTACGGGAAGCAAAAAGGGCAATATACAAATCAATTTTTCTACCAACTTTGTGCTATCAGTGCCAGAATTGAACGCTGGACTCTAGAACAATAAGAAAGATAACGACCACCGAAATAAAATGTGTCAGAAGAATGACAGGAAACAGTTTAAGGGACAGAGTAAGAAACACCGACCTGAGGAAGAAGCTCGAAATTGAACCAGCCATCGAATACATAAAGAAACAACAGATAAATTGGTCCGGCCACATAACAAGACAGAAAGAACTAATAATGACTCAAAGAGCCATAAACAAACGCTACGAAAATGCCAGATTAAGAGGAAGACCGAGAAAGAGATGAATAAAGGGAATACTAGAGTCACTAGGAGGGATAACATCAGAAGAGGCCAACAGAAGAGCAAATAATCGCATATTGTATCTCCCCTCGACGCCAACGGCAACAGAGGAAGGATAGAAGAAGAAGAACAACAAATAATATATATATTTTTTTTTTAAAAAGCCCCCAACTTCACTTACCCATAGTATATTGCTATCCGCACACGGTTCCAATAATTAAAGTTTGTTGTTACTAAATTGTCAAGATAAGAAATAGCGAGCCCACAATTAAACGTAATATATACTGTAGAGCTGATGATACAGTCTTAATCTCTAAGAGTGAAAATGAGTTACAAGAAATGTTGGACATTATAGTGAAAGAAAGAAAAAGTAAAGGACTGAGCCTTAACAGCAAAAAGAAAGAGGTAATGGTAACAACAAAGAAAAAGACATCACCTCAGTGCAAAATAAAGACAAGTAGAACAATATTAAAACAGGTAAATGAAAATTTAAATATTTGGAAACTTTGTTAACCTCAGACGGAAGATGTACAAAAGAGGTGAGATGCAGAATGGCTCAGGCAAAAGCAGCTTTCCAAAAAATGAGGAAAATACTATGCCATCCATTTTTGACAATAGAAGCAAGAAAAAGAGTTCTTAAATGTTACGTAGAGCCAGTCTTAACATATGGATGCGAATCATGGACAATAGGACAACAGACAAGAAAATCACTGGAGTCTGTAGAAATGTGGTTTTACAGAAGAATGTTGAGAATACCATTGAGAAGACCGCTAGGAAGAGTAATGAAAACGTTCTGAAAGAGGCCAAAGCAAAAAGGGAACTAATTTCCAATATTAGGAAGAAACAATCATCATTTTTTGACCATGTAATGAGAAGAGAACAACTGGAATATATTGTAACAACTGGAAAAATTGAGGGACGAAGAGATAGAGGGAAGCAAAGAGAAAAAATAACAGATAGGTTAAGAGAATGGCTTCGCAAGAAGGTCAACAACAGAAATGATAAATAGCTGCCGAGATCAAAAGTTGTGGAGAGACATGATCACCTACGCCAGCAGGCCTGGTACTTGATAATGATGATACTGTAGAGAGAATCATCGTCTTTCCTTCCCCACCTGTCTTTCAGCGTCGAGGGAGATACAATAAGTCCCTAGCTCTTCTGCTGTTGTTTCCTATGTTTTGTTCTTTTTTTCTTTCTATTATTTCATCGATCTATCTTTTTACGTGGTCGACTTTTGGATCTGCTGTTTTGGAAAGGTTCATTTGTCTTATTACATGGCCTAATTTTAATGCCATGAAAAATAAACTAACATCAAAACAAATAACACCAGGAATAAAACTAAGATTAACAAAATGTTATATCTACTCAACATTTCTGTAATGTGCAAAAACATGGACATTAGATAAGAAAACAGCACATAAAACTAAAACCTTTGAAATTTGGATTTATAAAAGAATATGAAGAATTGGATGGAAAGAAAGAAAAACGATGAAGTCTTAAAACTAAAAATGAAAAGAGAACTACTAAACACAATTCAAACAAGACATGAGATTGGGAGCTTGATAAATAAAAGACACAGCAGCTAAAAGTAATCTTGGAAGGGAAAATACCAGGTAAAAGAGGCAGACCAAGAGTAACATGGACGAGTAACATCAAAAGATGGACAAGTCAACCTATGACAACCTGTACAAGCAAGACACAGAAGAGAATGGGCCCCATGGTAGCCAACCTTCGATGCGGAGGCGGGACTCAATGATGATGATGACATGGCCTAAATGGTAGAGGTATCCCGATTTCACCAGACAGCGTTCTTTCTCGCGCCATTATTTCCTTGTTTGTCGTCCATGTATCGATAAATTCTTCCATTTGATTGGTTGACTAGAATGTGTCATACTAGAATTAAACCTGCGTTCATTTTATCGTCACATTGTTACCTCATTGCCTTCATTTTATCGTCATATTGTTACCTCATTGCCTTCACTTTATCGTCATATTGTTACCTCATTGCCCTCACTTTATCCTCAAATTGTTACCTCATTGTCTTCACTTTATCGTCATATTGTTACCTCATTGCCTTCACTTTATCGTCATATTGTTACCTCATTGCCTTCACTTTATCGTCATCATTGTTACCATCATTGCATTGCCTTCACTTTATCATCAAATTGTTACCTCATTGTCACTTCACTTTATCGTCATCATTGTTACCTCATTGCCTTCACTTTATCATCATATTTGTTACCTCATTGTGTTCACTTTATCATCAAATTATTACCTCATTGCCTTCACTTTATCATCAAATTGTTACCTCATTGCCTTCACTTTATCATCAAATTGTTACCTCATTGCCTTCACTTTATCATCCATATTGTTACATCATTGCCTTCACTTTCTCATCAAATTGTTACCTCATTGCCTTCACTTTATCATCAAATTGTTACCTCATTGTGTTCACTTTATCATCAAATTGTTACCTGATTGCCTTCACTTTGTAGTCAAATTGTTACCTCTTTGCCTTCACTTTATCGTTAAATTGTTACCTCATTAACTGCCAGTTCAAATTGACAAAATATCCCTCATTTAATTAATCTACTAAACTAAGTCCTCTTTCTAAACACATGTTTTCATTAAAGGTGGCTCTCGGACTTGAACAAACATATCGATGTTAGCATTCATTATTGTCTGTGATCACTTTAAGATGACATTTTATTATGAAGGTAAACAAACAAAAGATGCCTCATTACATTCCCAACTTTGCTATTTTATCGGAACCCCCCCCCCCCCAAACTCACACGGCCTGATGTCAATGGCTACCAGAGATTTTTCACTGAGAGGGGCATGGACATATCGCTCAAACACGTGTTAGTGGGCATGGGAAACAAATAAAACATAAATCGACATAAACACCATACTTCCATCACGTCGCAAAAATGGCTAATACAATTTTACATTGCTTTTTTTAAAGTAGTTGGCCAAATGTATTGTTATATTTATATATGTAGATATAGCTGGTGATTCAAACAATTGGGGGAGGAGCCAGTAGTAGGGTTGAAACGTACACTTCTATAATGTAAGGTGACAGCTTTATAAAAATATAAACACAACAAAATACTGACGTTTCGGTCTACATGCGGCCTTCTTCAGAAAACGAGAACAACATTAATAAACAATGACAAACAGATAAATTCTACTACATCTAGGATGATCGAACGGAGGTGAGAGAACGAAACGCTATGGTGATGAGTCCAGCTAACTACAGCACAGACAAATGAATGACATTAGACAAACATAAAGTAGCAGCGGCATAATTGAGCACAGACAAATGAATGACATTAGACAAACATAAAGTAGCAGCGGTATAATTGAGTACGGACAAATGAATGACATTAGACAAACATAAAGTAGCAGCGGTATAATTGAGCACAGACAAAAGAATGACATTAGACAAACATAAAGTAGCAGCGGTATAATTGAGCACAGACAAATGAATGACATTAGACAAACATAAAGTAGCAGCGGTATAATTGAGTACGGACAAATGAATGACATTAGACAAACATAAAGTAGCAGCGGTATAATTGAGCACAGACAAATGAATGACATTAGACAAACATAAAGTAGCAGCGGTATAATTGAGCACAGACAAATGAATGACATTAGACAAACATAAAGTAGCAGCGGTATAATTGAGCACAGACAAATGAATGACATTAGACAAACATAAAGTAGCAGCGGTATAATTGAGCACAGACAAATGAATGACATTAGACAAACATAAAGTAGCAGCGGTATAATTGAGCACAGACAAATGAATGACATTAGACAAACATAAAGTAGCAGCGGTTGAGTACGGAACAGGCAAATAATTGAAGTGTTGCGGTAAAGATGGTAGCAAGGAGCCAGTGTACGTTACACCTCACTACTGACTCCTTGCTATCAGCTTTACCGCAGCACTGCAATTATTTGCCTGTTCCCTGATTCAACTAATGCTCTTATAACATTCTCTAGAAGCTATTAATGTATGATAAAAGACTAGTTGTTGAATTATCCTAATATAATTATAAATAAAATAATGTACACTTACATTTGTTCTTATGCCAAAAATAGTCATTGCTGGATATAGAAGAAGTATTGTGATGAGGTAGTGAGTTTTACAACAAAATGGTTTGTGCTAATTAAGAATGAAGTTGACGAGACATTTACGTAGATAGTGAGCCTAAAGGACCGCGAGAAAATTAGAACTTAAAATAAACTTAGTAGTTGTGGCCTTGGTGATAACGAAACACAATGAGAATATATGGAATAATCAAAGATAAAAATACTGGTGTTAACATATACGAGAACAAGTGATATAACTAACAACACTGGGAGATCCTTGGACACTTGGTGCTTGATATATCTGAAGTAGACAATGAGCAACGATCCGAATATGGTATGGAATTTATGATAAAACTAGAGAAAGCTAGATCAATTACAAAATTAGATAAGAATGCAAATCTGAAAAGTAAAAAAAAAGTAAAGTACCCCCGTCACGCCAAGTGGCGTATAGGGAAATATGGTGTTAGTGACCCTATATTTTACAGACCAACACATGATTTTTGGGGTAATGTGGTCGGTATTACGCCCGTGCTGCTTTACTTTCCCAGAAAAAAATCCGGTACCCATTTAAGGCTGGGTGAACCCGGAAGCCGTTGGTTGGGATCTGAAAAGCCTACAATTAATAGAACAAGGAAAGACAAGATCCATGATGCCGGCAATGGGAGGAGTGTTCATAACAATCTAGCAGACACAAGAAGAGACGAGAGTGGTCACATTTTAAAATTTTATTGGGCGTATTTTTATTTTGTTTTTGTTTCTGAGTTGACTCCCAATGACTGATAACCCTTTTTATCCATCAATTCACTGTACTACAGAATATGTTCTCAACTTTCTGTATCTACCAGTTGTCTAACAATACAATTGTTCATTTACTATCACACCGTTTTAGCTCTAGTTTCACGCTAATGGGTCATAGAGTCGCCAGTCAGCGCAGGGGTAAAAAGCGATCAGCGATTCATAGCTGACTGCTTGCATCAGTTCAATAAATCAACGAGGTCCTACTCCGTCCCTCGCTGTGCTCCTAGAAACAGACGAACCAGACAGGCCAAGTGATTGGGGAGAAGCTAAGATGGAAGATAACCCGCTACTAAAAATACCTCGCTGGACCTGGGCCGAAAGTTGCAAATATCACATCTTTGCTGCAAATAACATTACACGGCATCAACGCATACGTAACGTCTGTTAAGGACAGAAGACAACTAATAGTTTGTCGTCGTGTGAACGCGGGGAAGGAAACGCATGTTTCCCTCTGATCGCATTCCTGAATTCTTCCAGCAGTTCCTTTCCCATGGTGACAAAAATTCAAGTTGTTCCCTCCTGATGTTGATATTAATTTCTTATTTTCTTTTAAAGCTGTCCATGCTAGTCTCAACATTCTTCTGTCAAATCTCATTCACGTGGACCTTAAAAGTTCTCCATTGCCCGAATGTCCACGATCTACCCCCATATGTCAAGAATGGCTGTACATAGCAAGGAAAGGCTCACATTTTACTGGTGTCAACAATCGGTTGCGTAATCTTTCCACTCTTAGGAACACAGCCTTAACCTGAGCTACCCTTCACCTGACCTCTGCTATCTACCATCTGAACCTTTGTTTTTTTTTTAATTCATTGACATGCCTTAAATCACACCCAACTAATGCTGTCACGTTTACTTAATAGTGCATTTCAGAGCTTTGTTCTTTTTACCACCTTTTTTTTCAATCATTACTTGTCTTTCTGGTGTTAATGTCAGTGTCTTTATTTTCACTTTCCAATTGTATAATGCCAATCGTTATAGCTTGTGTTCTTTGTCAGCAATTAAGAATGTATCGTTTGTATGTCATAGGTCATTTATAGTGTGATAACATCTGTTACTTCAGATAAACCTTTTCTGTATCTATGTATGGTCTCTATGTAATGTAATATTTGCAGGTGTTTCTGAGTTCCCTTGCAGTCCGTACAAGATGTTCCATTTATCAAGTCTTTGAGGAAGCAGAATAACTCTGGTGTCGGTGATTAAGTCAAGCTTAAAGAGAACAACATGCCGCATTGTGGGTGAGATATCAAAGACCAGCAGAGAAAGCCGTTAATAAAGTAACGAAAGCTAAAAGAAACCACCATTGTTCATGACAGTAAACTACATAGCCATGTGATGTCACAACCCACACACACAAATGTTAAATAAGTAAATAAAAATACATCGCTCTTAATTTAGGGTTTCAACGGAGAGCCCACGTCCCAGATTGGGAACACACAAAAATCATAAAGTCGCACAGAGGATTGTATATTCTTTCTTCTGTCCTACTGCGTGTGTAGCGTTGGTGTCGCTGAGAGGATTTATACGTTGCTTTCTGGTCATCACTAGTTGTGTGGATTGTATTATTTGTGCCTTGAATGTATTTCATGATCCTATGTCATAATTTCGTCTTGTAGCCTGATATTTTAATGACACGCGTGCTGCCGGTTAATTGGTCAAATGTCCAAACCACGTGGTCACGCTCGATTATCATAATTTACTGGAATTATTAAACTATCCAATTTTGTGTGTGTCAATCTCAGAGCGCGTGGCCGTGCGGCTAAAACCACCGTTCCGCTAGCTGAAAAGTTGACGTTCGGTGTATCGGTGTTCGAAGACCGCGGTAGACAGAAAGGATTTTTTCTATCGGGGGTGTGAGTCTCACACGTCGTGGCGACTGCTTTGACCAAGCGGCCTTTATTTCTCTGGTCCTATCGCTGCCCCCCGTCATACACCAGCAATAGTACTATGTGACGTAAAGATAGATAGTTTAATCTCATGATTTGTTTCACTTTACTCTATTTTTGTATTATTGACTGATCTCATATCGTATGAAATGATTGATTTAACGCTTGTCCTTTAATGACTGTCAATGAATGCCTGACATTGGTAGAACAACAACAGTACAAACAATGCACTTATGTTTTTTTTTTTTTTCCCTTTCTTCCATAGGAACAGTTTGATGTTTCAGTATCTGTACTATTTGATAGTCTATGATGTTTCCTTTCTATTCTATGTTAAGCTGCTTATTTTGCCGTCATCAATGAAAATACTATCTAGGAACATATTATATTATTGTACATACATATTCATATATATTGTTATATATAGCGTCAAATGTCCGCTGTTGTGTAATATAACTACGAACTATATAATGAATTTATCTTTATTGATATTATTTTTATCCTCTTGCTATATATCTTCACGTTGTACTCTTGGCAAATCATATCGTGACAGTTTATATATTCTGTTTCTATTTGCTGTTAATTAGACTGTCATCAGCAAACAACAGCTTATTTAAAAGACCTGGTTTGGAGTTTGCAATTTTAGACTGTGTCCATATTGATGACAAATAGGAGTGTTGTGATAGGAGGATACGCCTCTATAACACACTATTGTTTCTTTCTTTACTTGATTTGCTCATTGGTGTGTATCCATGAAGATAAAATACACATGCTTCTTATATTATACATTCAATATGATTAGAATGAAAAAGAGATATCTACAACACCGGATATGTACCAGACGACCTGCTCGAATCAATAATCATAGCCCTACCAAAGAAATCGGGTTCGATTGAATGCAATCGCACAATAAGCCTTATGAGTCATATGACTAAGATATTACTAAGAATCATCATGCGAAGAGTGCGAACCAAAATCAGTCCAGAAATTAGTTATGAACAATGTGGTTTTGTTAGAGATAAAGGAACAAGCAATGCCATATATATCATAAGATCTTTAGTTGAAAGAGCCATAGAGTTGAAAACAGATCTATACCTATGTTTCATAGATTATACCAAAGCATTTGACAAAGTAAAGCACCAAGAAATAATCAAAATTTTAGAAAGCATAAACGTAGACAACAAAGATCTAAGAATAATAAAGAACATGTACTGGTCATAAAAACAAACAGCGGCCATAAGAGCTGGAAAACCAATTGGAATGTTTCAACAAATAAAACATGGTGTTAGACAAGGTTGTGTGCTGTCACCAGATTTGTTTAATATTTATAGTGAGATTATTTTAAAATCCCTAAGGGGCATGCCTGGAATAACAATCTGGGGGCATAATATAAATATTCTAAGGTATGCTGATGATACAGTCTTAATCGCTAAGAGTGATAATGAGTTACAAGAAATGTTAGACATTATAGTGAAAGAAAGCAAAAATAAAGGACTCAGCCTTAATAGCCAAAGAAAGAAGTAATGGTAACAACAAAGAAAATGACAACACCTCAGTGCAAAATAAAGACAAGTGGAACAATATTAAAATAGGTAAATGAATTTAAATATTTGGGAACTTTGTTAACCTCAGCTGGAAGATGTACAAAAGAGGTGACATGTAGAATGGCTCAGGCAAAGGCAGCTTTCCAAAAAATGAGGAAGACTATGCAATCCATTTTTGACAATAGAAACAAGAAAAAGAGTTCTTAAATGTTACGTAGAGCCAGTCTTAACATATGGATGTGAATTATGGACAATAGGACAACAGACAAGAAAATCACTGGAGTCTGTAGAAATGTGGTTTTACAGAAGAATGTTGAGAATACCACGGACAGCTAAGAAGAGTAATGAAGATGTTCTGAGAGAGGTCAAAGCAAAAAGAGAGCTAATTTCCAATATTAGGAAGAAATAATCATCATTTTTTGGCTATGTAATGAGAAGAGAACAACTGGAATATATTGTAATATCTGGGAAAAGTGAGGGACGAAGAGATAGAGGGAAGCAAAGAGAAAAGATACCAGACAGATTAAGAGAATGGCTCGGCAGAAGGTCAACAACACAAATGATAAATAACTGTTGTGATGGAAAGTTGTGGAGAGACATGATCACCTACGCCAGCAGGCTTGGTACTTGATGATGATGTGATTAGAATAAGCTTTTAAAAGTGGAAAACTTTTGTGGTTAAAAACTTAAAACTGCAATTCCTGAAACTCTTAGCTTTGCCAATCTTTGATCTGTTTGCTACAAGCATTAGCTACTAAAATATCATTCACACACAAATATTTAATTTAATTTTTTTTTCAATTGTGTGTGTGGTGTCACAATTTGAAACCACTTCCATCAAATATTAAGTTTAAGAGAATGTAATGTACTAAATTCATGATTTCAAAAATGATATAAAATTATCAAGATAACTAAAATGCCACTTTCAGATAAAAACAAACTGTGACAAGAAACTAGCTATTCTTTAACTTAATTTTTTCTATATTCAGTAGGCACTGTCACTTTTTTTTCTTCATACAATGCCCTCCAAATTCATCACTTCCATAAATCTAAGTTTTAACAATAGTTCTTTTTAAAACAATTTATTAATGTATATTTACATGATCACATATATTGATGACAAACAGCTATTATACAACTAATAGCAACAAAAGTGTATGCAATGAAAAAGAAGCTTATCAAGGATGTATACAAACATTACCTATGCCTATTTTTATAGCTAATTATCTTATGGTTTCCACTTAGGTAGCGCCCATGAAAAATAATGAAGGAAAAGCACCAACATTATTAACCAGGCAAAGTACAATGCAGGCAAAGACTCAGAGTTGATCAAACTTTGTGTAACATTAGAGGGACACCCATCAACAAAACAAGAAGAGATTTTCTTGTTTCCTTACACGATATCATCAACCACTGACTGATTTTTCAGTCCTCAGATTTGAACAGGACAAATAATAAACAGTAAGAAATTTCTAAAGGAAAAGGTGAATGGCTATAGCAAAAACCAACCCAAAAAAAACTCAGACCTGAACACCTCATGGCGACAGCTCTGATGTCATCCACAACACACATCACGTTTGAATGGAAAAACAAAGACATGGAAAACTAATATCTCATTACTGCTCATTCTTTACATTTTACTTCCAGACTGCCAGTAATTCTTAACTAGATGAATCAATTTCTGTATGTGAATGGGAAAGTGTGTGTATTTAAAAATGTACTCCAGTATTTGAAGATTACAATTATTGTTTTAAATATGTATACCAACAATAATACAACACAGCATTTGGTCGTTTTATCACATTGAAACTGAACCTTCTACACTTAGCTTTAGAGCAATTTTTAGGCCACATATGGTAAAAGATTAGTACATTAAAAAGCTTTTCGTCTTGCTACGTATGGGTAAAGACAATATGTCGCTTTCACTTCAAATAATATAATTACTCAGTTATTCCACTTTGCTTGATCTACAAACTTATCAGATAGTTAACTTTTTAGCTATCCCTGTTGGGATGAGCTAGATGACCTGTGGATGTCAAGGCAAAGTCAGCTATCCAAAGTTTTTAATAGTTAGGCTTCTTGGTAAACTGTTGTGCTACAAAAAAGCCTGACTAAAAGTGGGGACTACCAGAGTCCCACTGCAATGATGGAATCTGTTTATATAGGAGACATAGTATTCCAGAAATTATAGGATTTACAAGATCCAAATTCTCCAGCAAAACCCAAAGAATCAAGAAAGTTATTGCAGTATCATCCTGGGTCAAAGTAGCTCACTTCAACCATGAGGCATCAGATCAACAATAACAGACTATTCATATTTAGTATATCTTTTTAATGAGCTCTCTATGAGCTTCTGTAAGTAATTCAATAATGAGCTTCTGTAAGTAATTCAATAATGAGCTTCTGTAAGTAATTCAATAATGAGCTTCTGTAAGTAATTCAATAATGAGCTTCTGTAAGTAATTCAATAATGAACTTCCATTTCTTATAAAAGACCAAATGAAATAAATTGTCTTTTAGTGTGGAAACACAATAATAAGGTTAATGATAAAGCAGAAAGACTCCATGAAAGTTCAAAGATTGATACTGAAGCCTTCAATGAAGGCATGAACAGTTTTGTGTTCTCAGTTCTAAATTAAATTGATTGAACTATGAAGCTTTATTTACACTAAGCATTACAAATTATAATAATAATAATAGGATTACTTCATTAGTTTTATTGTATTCATGATTTTTCCCTAATGGCAATATGGTAGGAACAATAATAACCAAGAAGTGCTGCTCATTTTGTTGTTTCCTGCACTGCTTCACTGTAGACTGATGTTAGATTAGGTAAAGCAGAAATGGCAAGTTTGTACAACCCAATCTGGATCCGTTAGCTAACAGAACAGTCACTAACAGCACTGACAAAGAGACGTGACAAAGCGAAATAAAGAAGCATATAGTTTCAGGTTGTAAGTTAGACCCGTTGAATTACCCCTTCATTAAGCAGTTATGACTCAGATGGACGCGGCAGTAGTGAAATTAAGTCACTGTGTAAGTTTTAGCCCGACGTTAGCTGCTAGTAACTGGCTGTCATAGCCGGTAGTTAGTGTACTGTTACACAATTATGTCATAATACAGTTTCAACTAAGTTTAGTCGAGAGGTCACCCTCTCATAATAATAGCACATACATTGAATTAGATAACTCTCCAAAAACAGTACAGTATGAGTATGTGAATACAACACAAGGCGTGACAAGGTTACAAAGGACGTCAATAATAAATTAAATAATAAGATACAATTATTACTCAAATTACTGGTACTAGTGGTACTTTGTATTTATAAAAAGTACTTCCAACAAACTTTCTACATGTGACAAACTAGCACTCATGAATCACTCAAATCACTGTCTCTGTGACTTCAGTGCAGTCACTGACTGACTGGCTAACTTTATGACTACTTAAGTTACTAAGAAGTAAGACTAGAGTAGTAGTTAGTAAATTAAAAATAAAGCTTGACTAACAGTCGTTGAGTCGCAAGAGTAAGACTAAGTCTTATAGTCTAGGCTACTAAGTTATAACAAGTCATTTGAGCATATGATTATAATTGAGCATATGATATACTGAGTATAATTACTACAGTGCACTAAGTAAGAGTAACAACCAACGTCTACTCTAACAACTCTAATAATAAATAATCTATCTAGTATCTCTAGTAATAAAATAAATGCACTCTTTACTAAGTAACACATAAAAACTTACCGGTACAGGGGTCCATTACGGCTTTATAAACTTGAGAATTACAGCACAAGTGACTGAAATAATATTAAAACTACTGCATCTTTAGCAAAGAAATAAAAGAATATATAAAACAAAATTATAAAACAATAAAATATGTCATGAACCGAGTCTGTTGCCGGCCTATATTTGTGTTCTGTTTTTGATTGGTAACGACGACTGTGATTGGTTACATTTTTATCAATGGCGTTGTTTCATTGGACAACTATTTTTAAAACGTCGCGCAGTGTCGGAAGTTGTCTTCTGTTTACATTTTGTTTTTTTAGAATAGAACTCACTTCACTAAAGCGAACTTTAAATGCATGCTCTCAGTTCTTCTCGATTAAATGCTGCAAGAAATAACTCAAGTAGTTTCTGTTGCTCGCTGGTTACAAAAATCCGCACTCTCTATCTTAGTGGTCTCTTTCTGTCTCTAACCATGACTTCCGATCTCTGTAGAACGATTATAACTACAAAAACTACACCCTTGGCCTTACACTTCCACTACTACAGTAAACTATACATTCTATACAATTATACATGCCATATTTATTTATATTATGGTATTTAAGTTTAAACGTATTAGTTTTAGTAGTAAAAGGGTTATTTTGGGAATGAGGGGGAGATGCTGTGGCATGGTGCTCGCCTCAAAAGCAAACTATACCTTGTTCGAGTGAATGAAATCACAGATAAGTAAAGACCGTTTTTTTCCTAGTGATCCATGATGTCAAGATAGGTGAGATCGAGGGGCCTAATCCTATGGAGACAAACGATAAAAAGGAGGCCCCATGGTCCAGCTCACATGATGATGAGGCTGAGCCTCACGTCATCCACCTTAGATTATCTCAGAAAGTCAGTATTGAGAACTGAGTTGCAGTAACTTCGTGTCTTCACTCCAATGGTGGGAGAGATTCTTAATCTTTAAGCTGAGCATATATTAAAGATATATAAAGAGGAGTAAGACAAGGATGCATACTATCACCAAGCTTGTTCAATCTGCACTGAGCAAATCTTTAAAAAACATCACAGAGATGTCAGGCCTAAACATTAATGGAAAGATAATCAATAACCTAAGATATGCTGAAGAACTGTACTACTAGCAGAAAATCCTAAAGATCTACAACAATTACTTAATGAAATCAGGGTTGCCAGATATATTTTTGGATTTTAGGCCAAAAAGTGTTGAAAAAAAGCCAATTAGGCCAAATAGTCAATTAAAAAGCCAAAAAAAAGGCCAAACATTTCTGCTATACTCACATCACATGAAACTCTCCAGATCAAGATTATTAACGTCATCCGCATCAGAGCTACCTGATTCTACAGCATACAAATTCTCTGATGTAAATTCTTTGAGCATTTTTGCTGATGGGATGAAGTCTTTACAACATTTGTTTGAAAGCAACAGTTCTGCTCTAATCCTGACAATAGAGTCAAGCAAATGCAGTTGCATCTTATTCCTTGCTTTTGTCTTCACTGACGTTACAATGGAGAAAATTCTTTCAACTATGGCATTGCTGCATGGGGTGATCAGACAAGTTAGGGCAAAGTTGGCTAACTCTTTGAATGACTGATGCTGATGTATGCCAATCCAAAACTGTTCACTGTCAGTAGGAAGTCCATCTTTCTTAAACATGGTATCTTCTTTCCAATCAATCAATATAATTTTTCTGTATTGTTCTTCAATAGTGCTGATGTTACTTCCTGCTAGGTGTAAGAAGGGTAAGTCTGAAAACGTTGCTCTCGAAGCTTGATTTAAAATAATCCGTGGACTCAGCTTTGATAGATTTTGAAATATATTACTCGCAGAAGGAAGTCTACATGTTATTTGATTGAGAGCTTCCTCTAGCATACACATACATCTTTCTTTGACATTTTTAATTTCGTGATGAGCGTCAGTGTTGTTGTTCTTTTGTAGGAACGTATTACATTCTGTTAAAAATTTGATACCAAAATCAACTTGATTTATATCCTTTCTTTGTCCATTTGTATCATACAATCTGTTCTGAAGACTTGCCTTTTGTAAAAATAATTCTTGACACAGTTCATGAGGATCAGCTTTAGTTTGTTGAAAAAGGCCATTGAGTCTTTCAAATTCCTGCACAGCGGGTGTTGCGAAAACAAAGAACAAGTAATTGTTATAATCTAACATCATGTCCTTTAACAATTGTGCTTTGTATTTTGTGTCAAACTTTGACTGGGCTAATTCAGTACTCATGAAATAAGCCTTTAGCTCTTCCCAATTCATCAGAATATTAAACATAACTTTTCCTCGCACAAGCCATCGAGTAGCTGATGGTTTCTCAAAAGGCAGTGGAGCAGTTCTAGTTGACTCATATTCTGTAGGTGTATTCATCACTGTAAATAATTCTTTGTAGGCTTCTCGTCTTAGGCTACTGTGGGAAAACCATTGCGGTATTTCTGATAGTAAAAATCCTATATTTGACGGTAGCTTAGCTACTGCATAATAAATGCAAAGTGCCAAAGAATGACAAATACATTTCAGCTGTACACATGAAGGAGATACATTTCTTAATCTAGACCACACTGAGTTGTTACAGCCAACCATGTTTGACGCTCCATCTGATGCAAATCCAATGCAATTTGTGAGACTCTGGCCACATTTTTTTATTTCACCATCAATCAAATTAAATATGTTTTCTCCTGTTGCTTCTTGCACGGGAATTAGCCCAAGATACCCTGTTAGAATTTCCTGTTTTCTTTCACTGAAAAACCGAATTAAGATACACAAGTATTTTTGTGTGGAGACATCTGTAGATTCATCTAAAATGATGGCGTATTTCTTGTCCTGAAAGTCATGGATGAGATCCGTTTTTAGTGCTGGCGATATTATATTTTTTATTAAGCATGAACATTTAGTTCTGTGCAATTTGATGTTTCCTAATGTACTGCCCTGGCCATGTGCTGTCATAATTTCACTCAGATGGTCAATTGTGCGAATTGCACAGTGGCAGGTCATGCTTACAGCAATTTGGAGCTCTGCTGTTTTAACTTTATCGTTATTTTGTCTAGGACTTTGAGTGACACTAAGTTGTGTCTGACTATTTGATGGAACTCTCATCATGTGCTTAGATGATTTCTCATGATTTGAGATGTTTCCTCTTTTTGGTACACTCGTACACCGGCAGAGTTTACAATATGCTGCCTCTGATCCATCAGAAGCTTTCATGAGCCATGGGTATGTTTCTTCCCAAATACTATTGTACTTACGATTGCTATCATAAGATGCTTTCCATTTCTTTGATGAAGAAGCCATGAGTAACACAAGTAATATCTTTATCAAACACAGCGTAGACTAATGTAAATAATTAGTCGACTTGTTAAGCGCACGTCCTAGGCACACTCCTGTACGACGACTCACGACTCACGACTAGTCACGACACGTTCGTTTTGTTTCAATTTTGAAAATGAACTATTTTGAAGAATATTCCTAGAATGAAACATTAAGAATTAAGACCTATGGATTCTGAAAGTGAAAGTAATTTGCAAAAGTGCGCCAAATTCTTATTAAAGTCAGATGATTTGATGCATTTTTGGAGCAAAATAATTATATTTTTAAAGAACTTTTACTGAAATTGTGGTTTATACTTTTTTTTTACTACTGGTTTAGAAAAAAAAGCCAGGAATAAGCCAAAAAACCCAAAAAAGCCAAAGAATTTCTTTAGGCCAAACAAAAACCAAAAAAGCCAGATTTGTGGAATTTGACCTAAAAAAAGCCAAATTGGCAACCCTGAATGAAATAAACATAACAAGCAACAAATATGGATTAGATATGAATATCAAAAAGACTGAAACTATGATCATAAACAAAGAAAATACTCAAAACCCACAGGTGGATATCAAAATTGAAGGAATAGACCTGGAGACAGTTCAGAACTACAACTACCTTGAACATACTATAACAAGCGATGGAAAATGTAAAACTGAAATAAACAAAAGAATAAGAATGGAAAAAAGTAATTTTAATGTGTTGAAAAATATACTAACTTCAAAACAAATAACACCAGGACTAAAATTAAGAATAGCAAAATGTTATATCTTCTCAACATTCATGTTATTGTTATTGGCTATTGGCTATGGAAGGCCTCGGTCTCACAGCAAACGAATTAAAATCCATAATTGCTCAACCGCCCGTGCCAGTGGAATCATCCGAATTACTAACTCATCTCCCAAACAAAGAAAGGTAACTGTAGTCCCCATCGTAGCAGTCTCAGCACACGCCAAAAGACATAAGGCGAAACCGCGCAGAAAGTGAACACAGCCAACTGTTCCCTGTCATACGATATCATCATTCATCGTAAACAAGCGGGATATCGAAGAAGGATCAAAACGGATGAGACACACAGCTCACGGTGTGCACAGAGCACTTAACTCAGTAGCTCCTGCAACAAGCCGGACTTGGAATATGAGGAAACTGCAAGAAGGAACACTTTTCAGACATAGCCTTCAATGGTTCCTGCCGCCCATCCACCACATACCATGGGAGTTTATGTCCTCCCGAAAATGATGATCGTCGTAGCACTTTATGATGTTAGGCCATCATTGATGACTCCAATTCCAAACATATAGACACACAGTGGTGGTAAGTTATCATTTCCAATCCAACAGAAGCCACATGACCTGTAGTTAGTAAAAACACAATTGATGATGTTCTCCGCTCCCTTCTTGTAGCTGCCGCCACACGATTCTGATGTCTCATTAACTTGGACATCATTCAAGAACAATGTCAGATGAACATTCCATAGATATGGCTTTGCTGATGAAGTGCTTGGTGCAACAGTTGTATAAATCATAGTGGAGGCTCCTGGTATGTGGTCATTAATATCACAGACGGCACATGGTGTTGTTATATTCAGAATTTCTTTCAGGGTGTAAATACGTGGCACACACATGGAGAGTGGTTTGTGGTCACAGTAATCCCATTAAAGGCAATTCTAGGGTAGCATGGCATAGCTGTTTCAGAACAGCACAATCCTGTGATGTATATAGGTGTGGACATTATTCACTTGCAATGACAAAACTGCTTTGTTTACATCATAAACCTCTGGAAGCGAATCATTTATGGGACTAATAGTACAATTTATTCTTCCATCGGGGATATCTTCATTGAGTCCCAAAAAAAAAGTTCTTTGGTTAAAAAGTACATATGCTTTTGAGTTAAACACAAAATGAGCCCACTTCATAGATTCAAAATGATCCTTGCCAATGCCATCCGTTTGCACAAGTTAGGTCCTTAGCTACCAATGTCACAAACTAAGCCATCAAATTAACGACTTTATCTACAGCGAAGGTTAACGAACTGTGAACAAACATTCATGTATGGTGCAGAAACATGGACATTAGACAAGAAAACAGAACAGAAAATTGAAGCCTTTAAAATGTGGATATATTGAAAAATAGGTTGTTGATGGATTGCCACGAGTTGATGCGAGCATGTGCCCTTTGACTCATAAGATGTGGCGGGTCGTAATGGCTTTCTTGACATTCCCGGCTCTTACTGGAGAGGTTGGATTTCGTCTGTCCCAGGCTATGCTGGGAAACTACTAGTCCAGCCCAGAGGTACTGCAATACTGGGTCCTCTATATCAGTAACAGCCACCACTACAGGGAACACGGCGATCCTAGCTTCTGTTAGCCAGTCTGGTTTGACGCAGACTGTTTCCAGGGAAGACCACGAGGAGGTAGAACTGCTAGGTCTTGGTCAGCTGATGGTGCGCCGATCCTGCTATTGCAACCGCAGGTCGCATGCGCTTCTGCATCCCCTGAAAAATAGGTAGAATTGTGTGGAAAGTGAAGAAAACAAACGATGAAATCGTAAAGCAATTAAAAATGAAAAGAGAACTACTAAATATAATTCAAACGAGACAAATGCGATTTTTGGGGCATGTTAAAAGACATAACAGCCTACTAAAAGTAATCTTGGAGGGGAAAATGCAAGGTAATCTTGGAGGGGAAATGTGCTGAGCAGTGCAGATAATGATTTTAACGTTCATTGCTGCAGAAAGCTACTATCTTGAATAATCTTCTTACACTTCACAAACATCATTGTAAAAAGAGTATGAAGCAGCTTCATTATCGCAAACGCTTTCGTAAACCAATTGCACGATTCCATGATTCACTGCATGTCCTTCTAAGAATACTGATGAAGTACTGTACTAGCTCGACGTTTGTACATCCAGGGTGCAACTAATCTTTTCCTTTAAAGGCAGCATCTAATGGAAATACCAATCAATAAGTTTCGAATGTGTCATCTATCTCGTACTCGTGTCTAATTAAATTTTCGTCCTCATGAGTTTTGTTGGGTTTCGATGTAGTGATTGTCTCTCATCTTCATGCACATTAACGTAGTTTTTGACTTGATTCTAAATATACGTTAGTAGATTTTTAAAAAGTCATAATCGGGTAAAATATATATATTCATATATACACAGGGTGTTTATAACGTCGCAGAGCAGTGACTTGCATGCACAGTGGAGTGTGTGTGTGTATATATACAAACACTTCACTGTGTACTACACAGCGTAAGAGTGCTCAGTCCATTATTTACACATCATGTATTTGGTGCAAATGCATGTGCAGAAAACAAAGAAATATGGAGACATTGACAAAATAAGACAAAATACAAACAAAGCATGTTTATGTGTGTAAAAGTTATGGAGATATTTGAAGTCGGGCGTGGACAAATCATGTTTGACACGGACTATAGTACTAAATGTTGCACAAGTACTAAATGCTGCACTAGTAATAAATGCTGTACAAGTACTAAGTGTTGCACAAGTACTAAATGCTGCACTATAGTCCGTTTCAAAATGGTTTGTCCACGCTTGACTTCATATATCTCCATTACCTTTACACACATAAACTTGATTTTTTGCATTTGGTCTTATTTTTTAAATGTCTCAAAAGTTTTCTAAAATGCAACATTGCAGATAGTAACATTCACCTGTAACGGCTAATTCCTTTGATCTTTTCGACAGATGCAGTTATTTTGTGGTTGAAGAAAATAGTTAATCGTAATTGAAGCAATTGGCATATTCCGGCATAGGCGTGACATAATTCGAATATTAATAATAACACTCATTTCAATCAAATCTGTACTATATACAAGTAACTCATATAATATGGAAGGTATGGCATCGACTTGACACTAACTTAAGAGACCACCCACTTATTAACGTTAATTTTAGTTATGACGTAACTGGCCCAAGGCATGACTGACTCAGAGTTCCTGGATGTGCAGCATCTTTTATTTTCCAGCCTCAAGACTGATCATCTACACTGATGGCTCGGTGACCAGGGGTATGCGGAGCGGCTGGGGTTTTGTTGTGTATTATAATGTCAAGTTGATAGATAAAGGTGCGGGAGCCTACAGGACTTCTACCCCTAGCACACGCATGAAGATTGAGGCTGTGACAGACGCTACCACATGGTTGATTAAAATACCAACAACACATGCGGTCTTATTGACTGACTCACAGAGCATTGCTTTGCTGGATTGACAAAAACACACTTTGCAAGGAGTAGGTGCACCTACTGGACATGTCTCCTGTCTACAGCCTCACTTGGATATATTGCCCCGGACACGTCGGAGTTCATGGCAATGAGATGGCGGTCAGGTTGGCGAGGTCTGCTATAGCGTATAAAACCTTAAACTTGGACACGTGTGACATTGCGAGAGCTTTGAAAGAACACATCTCACAGGATGGCAAAAAGGAAGCTGAGGATAATCAACACGTCAAAACAATGATGGAACGCGGCGCCAAGAGGAGCGAAAGCAGGAAAAGCATTCTCAGTGGGGAAGAACGCAACACGTTAAATCAATGCTGGAACACGCCAGTTTGAACAACACAGATTTCAAGCGTCACTTTGAACATAGAAGCACACATAAATTATAAGAATAGATTAATGATCATACGGCGACGATTAAGATGATATTGTTATAGTCGCTAACAAGAAACTTACTTAGAGCCAACTACACCAACAATAAACGAGGTGAAGAGATGAGGAGAGTATGGCACTGAATAAAATATTTATAATGAAATCAAAGTGAAATAATTACCAGATTAGCTTGTCCTTGCCTCGAAAAGAAAATACAAAAATTAAACACATCGAAAAATATGGGGAAAAAAAGGAAGCTAGGAACATATATAACTTTTTTTTTAAATAGTGAAGTCATTTTAAGCTGAAATTATGTAAATAACTTGAGCTGCATAAAGTTGTTACTATTATAAAGGACAATTACATCATTTGTTGTTGATAAACCTTACAGCAAAAAAAGTGAACATTTAAACTGGTTTAAAGAAGACAAAAATAAAAAAGACAGCAGACTTTTGAAGTGATGTGGTACAACAACATATGTAAACTTTGTTTACATTATACCAGCAGGGAGGAAGGTGCTAACTAAATCCAACGCTCTATATGACCTATTAAAGATTCGCAATCAGCGTACACACATTAATGAACATCCAAATGTACATGCTACAAGGTTTACAGGCTTTGCTAAAACGCTTTTATAGGGCCCAGTATCAGACAACAGAAAAATAAAGCAGACAGAGGAAGAGGCAGGTGTACAACAAGAGAGAATGGACAGGACTAACTTTCGTCACATCTTATAAAGCAGCTCGTAAACGTGAAGATTCGTGGAGGGGTTGAAGTCATTGCCAATAGTGTTCTAGCGACCAAAGTTAGGAAATTAATGGCAACGTACAGTTTCGTTGCATTTAAGAGTTCAACATTTGTACAATTTTTTTTTCTGCGTCTATAGACGTGTATTTTCAAAGAGACCTTGACATTTCAGAAGCTGGTATGAATGTATTGCTCCTGTAAGTTCGTAACTCTAAAAGTGTGGATGTGGTAGCCTCAACGTCACTTGTAATGAGGACCCTGATTAGTTTGCATGGGAGCTATACGGACTGCACACCTATTGGAGGATGCGAACGCACATGAGTGGAAGTTTGGAGTGTTTGTGCAACCATTGCACAACGGGAGTCATCGGTATGCATACATTTCAGTGTCCGCTAGAGGGGGTATGTGCTCTTATGGGTTTGTTTGAAGTCAACAGTGATATCGCTTCTTCGCCATAATCAATCAATCAATCAATCAATCAATCAATCAATCGTAATTTAAAACCTGTGTTTAGTACTTTGTTCGCATTGTCTTCAGTTCATGTCCTCTACACCATGAACTATCATACAGTGGTATATTCCTTCAAGGGCCCAGGTTCGTTTCTCAAATATGGCGGTGTTCACCCGACCTCTAAAGGTGAGTACCAGATTAATTTCTGCGAAGAAAGGCGGCCTGGTGTGATACCGACCACATCACCAAAAAATGCGTCGTTGGCCGTGGCAAAATATTCCCATATTCCCCTACACGTTAATCCATTAATGGAGGTAATTCTAACAGGTTACTTGATATGGTTATGGTCTTACTTTGTTAACACTATTTTGTGTGTAAAATGTTTAACTTGTCCTCTTTGTACTCTTTAACCTATTAATGTATCCTAAACATTCCATTTCATACTTTCACTAATGAATGCTTGTACAGAAAAGGATGGAAACGGCAGGATAAAATCACTAACTTAGAACTTTGGAAAAGTACCAGACAAATACAAGTGGACAAAGATAAAACAAAGATAAAACAAAGATAAAACAAAGATGATGGCGCTGGGTAGAACACACTGAGGAACCCAAACCAGGGGGACTACAAAAATGTACTCGCAGAAGACAGATGAAGTCAGAGATGAGGACGAGGAAAACATGGAGCGAACTGAAGAGAATGGCCCGAAACAGAACGACTAGGACATTGTTTGTCGAAGACCAAGACCTATACTTCTCAGTGAGTTAAAAAAAAAAGAGAAAGAAGAAGACGAAACATTTCATTTGCGTTGAGTAGAAGCCTAGTAAATATAATTCTCTAGATTATCGATCACTGTCAACGTTAAAAAT
This sequence comes from Megaustenia siamemsis, assembly GCA_032433765.1. Classification (NCBI taxonomy): domain Eukaryota; kingdom Metazoa; phylum Mollusca; class Gastropoda; order Stylommatophora; family Ariophantidae; genus Megaustenia; species Megaustenia siamemsis. The sequence goes on along the minus strand of JAVIAB010000092.1, from coordinate 45,380,953 downwards.
AGGCAGGAACAAATGTTATCGAAATATCACATAAGTTTAATAAAAGACTGAGTTTACAATGTAGTTTTTTTTTTTTTTTTTTATCACAACAAAGTTTATGTGCAACTTTCAGCCCAGTATATTCGGCTTCAACATGACAAATATGGATACATATTTGTTTTCCAGTTGTGGACCCTGTTCAGTTGGCCGGACTAGTTAGTCTCTTTACAGGCCCCGAGATGGAGAATGTGGAGCAGATTCTTGGTCAGCTCTATTACTCTAAATGTCGACGCTGTGAGGCACCGACCGCTCTCAGTCATAGTGATGTTTTAATATTTAGAGCCTTAAAAACACGTACAAGCAATTCATATTGACACCAGGAACATATAGAGTTAATTAATTTCGTATATTGCTCTGGAAAACAATATGTTCATTGTCACGGTTTAAGCAGTAAAAGTATAGAACTCTCACGCTATGTGAGTATATAAGGAGGGAATGAAAGGGTAAACTGCATTTATTGTTTACGTCCAAATTGTTATTCTTTATGACTCGTCTTGTATTGAATGTTGTAAGTGATACTGTTTGGCAGATTGTTAGTGTTAGTAATCTATTGATTTATTGTTGTGCAACATGCCTTCCTTTGTGACACAAACATTCAAAACTTTCATTTGTGTTAAGTCTGTCCATTAAGAATTTACAAATCTTAACGGCAGCGTTTAAGCCAATTCTTAGAAGATACATGCAAATGGAGGCTGAGGCGCGCCTCCCAGCACCAGAGCCGGAAGTTGTCAGCGATCCACAGCTGATAGCTTACGCCAAGAACGGTGAACCAGAACCATCTAAACCTTGCTCCACCTCTCCGTGGTGCCTCTAGTAATAGACTAACCTGTTTAGTCTGGCTAAGCGAGCAGGGATCGAAAAGAGAAGACAACCCGGTACTCAAAGATGTCGTGCTGAAGTCGGATGTGTTGGGCCGAAAGGCGCAAATATAACAGTGTTACACTGCAAACCACAAAACAACGCAGAGACGTCCACTTAACGTCCTTTTAAGGGCGGATGACGAGGAGGAATTCTACAATCTAATTCATAATTCTAGAATACTTTAGTCATCGGGCGAAGGAAAGCAAGCAAGAAGGTACACAGCTAAACTGATCAAACTTGTGATAATCATGCCTAATTCAGCCTTAATCAAGCCTTATTCACTTTTTTTTTTAAAACAAATCTTCTCGTCCCTCAGCTTGTGTCGTCGAGCAATGCAGGGAGGTGGCGTATTTCTTTATTTTTTCAACTAGTTGTTTAAATTGAGTTTTTGTCATGAACTTTTATTGCTAAAAACCGTTGATATTTTCATGCACTATGCTGTTGCTGCATGTTAGTTACGTTTTACTCGAGCATTAAGTTTATGTCAATTCAATATATTTTGAAGGCGAAATAGCTGTATATTTGTATGACATCAATAGCTTCGTGGCCGTTCATATGATGATTTAAATAGCGCGTGATTTCAGTCATCTCTGCAGATGCCACCAGCTGATTTAGTTCCCGCGTGTAGTTTTATTATCTGCGCGAATTCATATTTCCAAACCAGGGGCGTGTCGATGATATAATTTAGCGTAAGATCTTGTCTCTGACATCTGTTATCTCATGTTGTGAATCTAGAATACAAGTTGGCAGCAACCCAATGGAATTGGTGGCCGGAAACGTTACGATTGCTAGCCTCGATGTTATATTCCCAGGTTAGCTTTAAGTTGTAATGAATACCTAGGTTAAGGCCAGGTTGTGCCGTGCCACAGGGGAGTTAAATATTACATTTATTCGACATACATTAATGGGGCCACCTCTCTGAAAAGTTTTCCTCAAATTCGGACATACATTAATGGGACCATCTCTCTGAAACGTTTTCCTCAAATTCGGACATACATTAATGGGACCATCTCTCTGAAACGTTTTCCTCAAATTCGGACATACATTAATGGGACCATCTCTCTGAAACGTTTTCCTCAAATTCGGACATACATTAATGGGACCATCTCTCTGAAAATTGTTCCTCAAATTCGGACATACATTAATGGGACCATCTCTCTGAAAATTGTTCCTCAAATTCGGACATACATTAATGGGACCATCTCTCTGAAACGTTTTCCTCAAATTCGGACATACATTAATGGGACCATCTCTCTGAAACGTTTTCCTCAAATTCGGACATACATTAATGGGACCATCTCTCTGAAAATTGTTCCTCAAATTCGGACATACATTAATGGGACCATCTCTCTGAAACGTTTTCCTCAAATTCGGACATACATTAATGGGACCATCTCTCTGAAACGTTTTCCTCAAATTCGGACATACATTAATGGGACCATCTCTCTGAAACGTTTTCCTCAAATTCGGACATACATTAATGGGACCATCTCTCTGAAAATTGTTCCTCAAATTCGGACATACATTAATGGGACCATCTCTCTGAAAATTGTTCCTCAAATTCGGACATATATTAATGGGGCCACCTCTCTGTAAAGTCTTCCACAGGACTCAGTACTTCTTGGCGCTATTCTTGACCTGGTAGTTTTCATAACAAAGGAGAATATTGTCCCTACACAAGTGTGGTTTTCATAACAAAGGAGAATATTGTCCCTACACAAGTGTGGTTTTCATAACAAAGGAGAATATTGTCCCAACACAAGTGTGGTTTTCATAACAAAGGAGAATATTGTCCCTACACAAGTGTGGTTTTCATAACAAAGGAGAATATTATCCCTACACAAGTGTGGTTTTCAATATATATTTTAAATTGGTAAATGTGTCTAAATTAATGTAATCTAAAATATGCAGTATGTAATGGAAGGGATCGTGTCTCGCCAGGAAGCAGGCAAGAATTCAAGTGAGCAACGTCATTCACTTCATCGTAGTAGAATGTGGAGGCCAATGCTCTTCCTTGCTCTTATTACTGTTCCTAAGTGAAGCTGATAACAATTCTTGCCCCCGCCAGGCTAACTATAAAGTATCAGGGTAATGCCGCACACTTGTTACATCGAAGCCTATTCAGAGAAGTTAAGCTAATAAATGAAAAAAAAATATTGTTTTCATTCTTAATGAATGTAAGTCCCATTTCGTGTCTTCACTTGTTGCTATCATCGGGATGGGCGATCATAGTACCAATATGGAATAAAAGAAAGGTAGCAAAAGAGACTGCAATCAATATAGAGGTATATCTCTTCACAGCCATGTAGAAAAGCTATACGCCAAAATTGTAAAAAAAAAAAAAAAAAAAAAAAAAACAGGCTGAGACCAATAATAAAACTGCAGTTAAGCGATTCTAAGAATGGCAAAATGTTACATCTTCTCAATATTCCTGTATGGTGCAGTAACATGGACATTAGACAAGAAAACAGAACAGAAAATTGAAGCCTTTGAAATGTGGATTTATAGAAGAATAGGTAGAATTGGATGGAAACAAAAGATAACAAACGATGAAGTTTTAAAACAACTGAAAATAAAAAGAGAACTGCTGAACACAATTAAGACAAGACAAATTAAATTTTTGGGGCATGTTAAAAGACAGGGAGCCGCGATAGCTCAGTAGTTAGTGAACTGGACTACCACGGACAAGGGGTAGGGTTCGATCCCAACCGACTGCTTCCGGGTTCACCCAGCCTTAAATGGGTACCGGATTTTTTTTCTGGGAAAGTAAAGCAGCACGGGCGTAATACTGACCACATTACCCCAAAAATCATGTGCTGAAGGTCTGTACACCATATTTCCCTATACGCCACTTGGCGTGATGGGGGTACTTTACTTTTTTTTTTATGTTAAAAGACACAACAGCCTACTAAAAGTAATATTGGAAGGAAAAATACAAGGCAAAAGAGGCAGAGGCAGACCAAGACTAACATGGACGAGTAACATCAAAAGATGGACAAGTCAATCTATGTCAGCCTGCACTATCAAATCAAGAAACAGAGTAGAATGGCGATCCATGGTAGCCAACCTTCGTTGTGGAGAGGGCACACGATGATGATGATGAAGAGATTCTCAAATGGGGTTCCGAAAAAAACAGAGGATGTACTGGCGCTTTATTCACCTGAAAACAGCTGCAGAAAAAACGACAGAGCACAATAAAAATTTAGGAGCCACGATAGCTCAGTGGTTAGTGAACTGGACTACAAAGGACAAGAGGTAGGGTTCAATCCCAAACGACGGCTTACGGTTCACCCAGCCTTTAATGGGTAACGGAATTTTTTCTGGGAAAGTAAAGCGGCACGGGCGTAATACCGACCACATTACCCCAAAAAATCATGTGCCGAAGGTCTGTAAAATTTATGGTCACTAACACCATATTCCCTATACGCCACTTGGCGTGACGGGGATACTTTACTTTTTTACTTACAATAAAAATTTGTTAATTACTTACATTTACTAGGAGAAAGCATTCGACCGAGTAAATAGAGAACAACTGTGGGAGATACTAACTACATACGGTGTAAGCCAATATCTAACCAAACTTATTAAAAGTCTCTACATCAACAGCAGCTGCACAGTCAGAACAGCAGCAGGCTACACATATCACTTCGAAGTCAGATCAGGTGTAATAGAGGGGTGCGTACTATCTCCCCTTCAGTTTATTACAGACATGGACTATATATGCAAGTTAACCAAAATATCAGAGGCAGAGGAGATTAACGGGCTTTTATTTGCAGACGATCAGGCACTAATACATGAAAAAATAGAGACCCACAAGAACACTTAAATAAACTCAATAGCACAGACACAAAATACAATTTGAAAATCAACATCAACAAAACAGAAGTCATGAATGTCGAAAAGAGAAACAGAACATCAACATAACTATAGAAGGCAGATAACTAAAACAAGTAGAGGAATTCAAATACCTAGGAAGTTTGGTGACAAACGACAATTCACAAACAGCAGAGATAGATTCATGATGCATCAAAGCTTGTCAAATCACTGGATAGCTATCACCACTATTGTCCAACAAGGAAATAACTCTAGAGGCAAAACAGACACTCTACAATACAATCTTCATCCCAATGTTGTGCTACCAATGCCAGACATGGACCCTAGATGCAAGAACAATAAGAAAAATAACTTCTTCGTGGCTGAAATGTGTTAGACGAATGACAGGAAACAGCTTGAGAGATAAGATCAGAAATGAAGAATTGAGGGAAAAAAAGAAGCTAGGAATAGCCCCCGCCATAGAATATATAAAGAAACAACAGATACAATGTTTTGGCCACGTGACAAGCCAGAGCGATCGAAACACAACGCACCGAGCCCTCAATAAACGTTACGAGAAAAACCAGACCCATGGGTAGACCACGAAAAAGATGGATCGACGGAATATTAGAAGCACTAGGAAATATAACAGCAGCAGAGGCGAACAGAAGAGCAAAAGACCACAAATTATATCTCCCATCGACGCTGAAAGGCAAATGAAGAAGGAAAGAAGAAGGAGGAGAACTTATTGCAAATCACAGAACTTTAATTACTCATAAAGAGCTCGCAATTCGTAACAGAGCATGAGGGTTCGAAACACATCTCCCAGCGGGCGTTGCCGGGGGAAAAAGTTATCTAATTTGTAAGGGAACGGTATCCGAGCAGAATTCACTAGGTCGCGTTCTACTAAACTCTCCAGTGATAGAAACGTTATGGGTAACCACTCATCATCATCATTGAGTGTTATCTCCGCAACGAAGGTTGGCTACCATGGAGCCCCATTCTGCTCTGTCTCTTGCTTTGGTGGTGCAGGTTGTCATAGGCTGGATTGTCCATCTTTTGAAGTTACTCGTCCATGTTAATCTTGGTCTGCCTCTTTTACCTTGTATTTTCCACACTAGGATTACTTTTACCACTACTAGCTCCAAATCTTGTGTTACACGTTTATATCTCATCAAATAAAAGTCTTATTCCTGGAATTACTTTAACACAAACATTTGAAGTTGTCATACATGAACACATCGTATAGTGATACAGAAGAATGTATTATTATTATTGTTTAGATAATGAAAGAGACGACATGATGTAGGACTGTCAACATAAAAAGTGTGACGATGATCAGAACAAAATGTGCACCACAGCAAACTGTTTACACGCAACTCTCAAAGCGTGACAAGGCTTTCTCCTCCTCCAGCCCCACCAAAATCCTTAATGCCAATCGTTTATATATTGTTATTTTTTCCCCAGAATCTCGTCAATCTTCAAAAGTGGAAAGCAAACTGCGTGTTCATTAAAAAAAAAAAAATGTTCTCTATTTCTTCACACCGTGTCTTGAAGGAAGCTATTTGTAATAGGGAAATTGTTCGGGATTTCCCGACCACCCAGGTATGACACGATCTATTTTTAGAAACAGTTTTCTGTGGCTTTCTCGAGAGGAAACACTTCTATCGATAATATATACTCTCATCATCATCAAGTACCAAGCCTGCTGGCGTAGTGGCCATGTCTCTCCACGACTTTCGATCACGACAGTTATTTGTCATTTCTGTTGTTGACCTTCTGCCAAGCCATTCTCTTAAGCTGTCTGGAATCTTTTCTCTTTGCTTGCCTCTATCTCTTCGTCCCTCAATCCTCCCAGTTGTTACAATATATTCCAGCTGTTCTCTTCTCATTACATGGCCAAAAAAATGATGATTGTTTCTTCCTAATATTGGAAATTAGTTCCCTTTTTGCTTTGGCCTCTTTCAGAACGTTTTCATTACTCTTCCTAGCGGTTCATGGTATTCTCAATATTCTTCTATAGCACCACATTTCTACAGACTCCAGTGATTTTCTTGTCTGTTGTCCTACCGTCCATGATTCACATCCATATGTTAAGACTTGCTCTACATAATATTAAGATTATTATTAAGATTAAGAACTCTTTTTCTTGTTTCTATTGTCAAAATATATACTCTAGATGTTGCTAATGTGGTTCTCGCGATCAGTCAGTTTCCACCTTTTGGTCAAATGCTAAGCAGTAATATCTGCAGGTATTTCTGAATTCGTTTGTAGTATTCTAGATAAATTGATTATCTTCACGTCAATGACAAGAAGCCCATTTAGAAGTGAGGGAGGTATAACAGAAAAAAAGAGTGACATGTTTCTCCCAGGTCAAGTATAGCATGACACATATCGATGCCTGGGTGTAGAGCTTTAATTTGACATAACTAGACCACAGTTAGTGATTATACTTTTCCAGCAATGCGAGCATATGTAAATAAAGATTTCCAGCGGATTCACAGAAAGACCATCAGATTATAGTTAAACTATGGACTGTACATTTCAGAACATTTAAATGTGGCAGTCTGGGCTAGTTATCTACCTTTTCTTATTCCGTTGCGCTCGCCAAATAGTAACTCATATTCCTCCTAAGAAAGGACTAAATGAGAGAAGATGCCATGTACTGATTTATATTTATATGTACTTCTATATTTTGCGCCTTTCTTACGCTATTTAACGTTACTGAGGTATCGATTGTCATCTCTCGTCAATTACTAATCGTTTAGCCACACTAATTGGTCCATTTCCAGTTCACCTCCGTAAAGCGGATCAGGATCTTCATCAGTTTTGGTTCACTGATTCTGCCACAATCAGTCAGCTATGAGTCGGTAATATTTTTCATCCAAAGAGCTGTTGGGCGTATTTGGTCCTTGTTCTGTTCAAACATGGTGATATCTTCCTGTTATACTTGTATTTTGTGTGGTTGTTTTCGCTTCTAATTTATCAGTTCTAAAGTGTCACAACAACATTTTATATTACGTACAACAATTTGTCTCTGGTGATGGTCGCTTGGGTTCCCGCATATACCTTCTCTTCGCCAGCTTCAAAGTGTGATAACTCACTTCACAATTAAAAGGAAACAAAAATAGCCCCCCACTATTGTCCTTTTTACGTCACTACTAAACATCGAAAGTCCTCGTGTCTTCTAAAATCATAACATCAAAGCTGCAGGTGTGTATGGGGTTATCAAAAGACATTATCTGACGTGAATGGAGAGTAAGCAACACGTTGATGATCGCATAACTCGACCATTTCTCAATTTGATGACACGATCATTGCTTTGAAACGGACATGAATTAGGAATTTGTGGCCGAGAGAATAATGGACAAGACAGTCAATAATTACCCGACGTTCACGGCTTCTAATCCTGACAGCCCACGATTGAAGGGTCGAGCAAAAAAAACATTGAAAGGACATGGACAATAGAGCAACTTCTTTTTCTTTTCTCTTTCTCACTGGTACCGAAAAGGTGTCGTGGTTATATCATTTGTCGTTCTTGAGCTGCTCGAACTGTCTGATTTTTCTTTGTTGCTACATGTCTCTGTCACTGCATCTATCCATTTTCTTCTAGGTCTTCCTCTTGGTCTTTTTCCATGCCTTATCGAGAAGAACGCCCTTGATGGTGATTGATAAGGGTTCATTCTGACCAGGTGGCCAAACCATTTAAGTTGTTGTTGTTATATATATTCTTGGCAGGGTTTTGATCCTACCATTTTTCTTATGGTTTCATTTGGTATTCTATCCCTTCTTGTGTTGTTTGTTACTTTTCTCAAGTATCGCATCTTGTATTGATCTTTCTTAAATGTGATTTAGACAGGTCCATGTTTGACTTTCATAGCACAAAGTTGGTGTGAAAATGATATTTATCATTTGCTGTTTAGCTGCCATAGAAATGTTTGGATGTCTTAACAATGGTGAAAGCTGGTATGTGACAGCGTTTGCTTTTGTATTCTCATGTCAATTTCTCTGTCTAGTTTTCCATCTTCGAACAATAGAACAACAATCGCCACAAACAATAGCCCAAACATAAGAGCTTGATAAGAATCGTTGTTATCTAGTCATTGTACACGAAGTATCAACGTACACTTATACTCTGAACGATACGATACCTATAATGTTGTCAACTTGGAGAGGAACATCGACGTGTATAAGACGCACATAAGAGCAAATTATATTTCATTATATATTTTTTAAAAAGTAAAGTACCCCCGTCACGCCAAGCAGCGTATAGGGAATATGGTGCTAGTGATAATACATTTGACAGACCTTCGGCACATGATTTTTGGGGTAATGTAGTCGGTATTACGCCCGTGCCGCTTTACTTTCCAAGAAAAAAATCCGGTACCCATTAAAGGCTGGGTGAACCGGAAGCCGTCGATTGGGATTGAACTCAACCTCTTGTCCTTTGTAGTCCAGTTCACTAACCACTGAGCTATTTCATATTATAATGAATATAAAAATGAAAAATCTCATGAAACTGAAGCCCAACCAGATTGTTCTGTTCACACAATAGCCGATAGTTTCTCTTCAGACTTTGATGGAAGCAAGAAATAGACTGCCAGTTAACTGATACACGTGCTGCAACGACCTCAAACAGTTAGACTAGAATATGACATACACGTGACGTATGAATATGTCAACAAGATAACACCTTATGTTAAACTTTGTGAAATATGTCACTTACAAAGCTGTAACGTTTGAAATGAGAAAGACATATGCTTTTTCTCTCTGTTATTACTTTTTTAAGCTGTTTAATGAAGGAAATAAACAGCTCTTTGTCAATGTGACGTCAAGTCACTTCAGGGTGAGTTAGAAGTAATTTTTTTTGCATTTGATTGTGCAGTAATCGTTCTAGCACGTACTTTGCGCGGCGACTGCACTGGGCATGCAGCCTTTATCTACCAGCCCTCAATGATACAATGTTAGTTTATTGCCTTATCACAAGTCTCCGAGCCTGACAGCAAAATAATTTCGGAGCTGTAGTTACAAAGCTCTGCAGTGACTGAATTGTCGTGGTCATGAGCCTTGCTGAAGACGGATTGTGTCAGTCACGGTGCAGGTTTATGTAAGGTGACCATATTTTTGAAACCCTAATCCGGGACGGATTCATCATCGAGTGCCATCTCCGCAACGAAGGTTAGCTACCATGAAGCGCCATTCTGCTCTGTCTCTTGCTTTGATGGTGCAGGTTGTCATAGGCTGGTTTGTCCGGGACGGATTAATTTGACATAAATTTTCTATCAATAAAATGAAATTTCTTCCGTCTTTTTCAAGGGAATAATACATATATTTTAAAACTAATTAAAACACCTAACAATATAGGCTTGCAAACCGTTATCAGGATATAAACAAAAACATCAGTGACGCTCACTTAAATGGAAGGTGGAAGCAGAGTTGCTGTACTTTTCTGATGAGTGGATTTTCTTTCTTTGTTTGGAGCATCGTAAAAAATTCTACACATACTTGTACATTGTTCACTTTGGTGATCAACATGGCCTTCAAAGCGTCCACATATAGATGTGTTTTATCATTTGTCCACAAGCTGTTCATCAGTAAAAAAAAAACAATTTTTCCGTTGCAGGATTTGTTCCTGGTAGACACACAAAAAAAACTCTGCCAGCTACAGAATATGTGAAATTGGCACGTGCCTGTTTTTGAAGTGGGAAGCCACTTCAATCTTATGCTGCCCTGGTAATGTTTTATTAAAACTCCACTCATTAATTTTCTGAGAAGTAACAAACTGCTTCATGTAAACATATTCGTCATACATTTCATTTTCTAGAAAGTCGACTAAAAAGGTACTGTTTGGCTCAATAATGATGAAGATGTACTGAATATCTTTCAAACTTGGTGTTGTGTTCAACATTACCCAGGTGTAGACCTCAAGATTTTGAAAATTATTTGCAGCCCATTTCTTCAAATAACTTAAAGCTGTTTTATAGAATGAAGAAACACTGGTTTTAGACGTGTTCACAACATCCTGTGGAATTCCTTCCATTTACAGATTGTCAAGAATTAGCTTAACTCTTGATGGCAAGAAACCATCTTCCAGTTTGGACTTCAAGATAATTATCAACCCAATGATGTTGTCAATTATTTAAAAAAAAACAGTGACCTCAAGTCCCTCTACTTTCTGCACTGCTTCGTGTAAAGGGGATGCCTGACTGTGAACACAAATAAGCCATGCTTCAGACAAAGGGTTTTCAAAGAATTTTTTTTTTAAAAAGACTGGACATCTATCTTGAGACTGAAAATATTATTTTAAAGGCAGGAATATGTGAAGATCCTTTCAACAGCAGGCAGCAGTGCAAGCCACCTAGTCTGTGCATAACCTAAAATCATCTGGAAGTCTGTGTCCACAAGCTGGCAAAACTCCTTGAGACTTTTAACTCTAACTGTGTATGATTTGAAGTGCAGATAAATTTTAGCAATAATCAGCTCAACATTAATAGGTAATACATTTGCAGCTGCTCGAACAGTGTTGTGGAAAATATGGCATACACAACCAACACCTATCAAACCATGTCCCAGGTTTTCTTTCAGCTTTATGAAAACATTGTTCTTTCCTTTCCTTTCAGCGCCCCCAAAATTAGAATTTATGTTGTCTGCACATAGTGCAACTACTTTCCTTTGAAAACCTTTTCCCGTTAAACAGTCATTAATAAAAACTACTAACAATATCAGATGATTCTCCTGGCAATGACTTAAATTCTAATATTTTAACTTTCAGTCCCTTATTGTGATCAAAGTAACTGACAAGCAAAGGAAAAATCTTGATTTCCTTGTGATTGGAGGCATCTGTCAGTATGGAGATCAATGATGAGTTTTCTAGGTCATATCTTAACTCGTTCTGAACATGGGGTGTGACCACATTTCGAATAATGGCTTCTGTTTTCTTACGTGCACAAGCACATTTTAGTTCTAAAGTAACCTAAAATAATTTTGATGTGCAGTCCATAGATGTAAATGTATGATTGTGTATCACTGTATGATAGACAAATGCACCTTCTGTAGCAGGCTAACTGTTCTTCTTTGTCACTAATCTGTTCAGCTCGGAAAAATGTTGTTAACGACGAGCTTGATGAAGCTGTAGCTACGGCTCTCTTTCACTATTTATGTAACTCTTAATATCACCACGTCCACTATGGTTAATCGAAAATCCAAAGGCACATTTACTGCATCTTACGGTGAAGTCGGATATAGACATTTTTTTAGAAAGGGGTTTTCCTTTTGTAAATCTTGATTGAAACTGCATTTACGTTTTGATGTCATTTGTTGCAACAATTACAAACTTTACAAACTAACTATAGTTTAAATAATTTTCTATGACTAAACCATATACATAGCATAAGTTCTTAAACGTTAAAATGTCAAGTGACTGAATAGAGAGGGCTAGACATTGGATCTCACTACCCAGGGAGGGCTAGATATCAGATCTCACTTCAACGAGAGGGCTAGACATCGGATCTCACTACCTAGAGGTAGGAGGATAAAGCCACAACAAAATCACGGATTTGAAGTGAAGAATTTCCACCGTCTGTGGCGCGATTCGAACACAATACTATTTTGTCCGGACCCCGACGCTTTACGACTTAACCACCCAGCCCCCTTCTATACCCCTCTCACTCAGTTTTTCTATGTTTATCTTTTTCATATCTTCTCTCTTTCTCTAGCTACATATCTCTCTCTCTCTCTCTCTCTCTCGATTTGTCTCTCTTCTTCTCCCACATCACTTTTGTTTCTCTCGCTCTACCTCCTTGTTTCTTCCTCTTTTCTTTTCTGTTTCTCTAACATTTTTATATTCACTCATAAGTGCCATCATCTCTCTATCTCTCCTTGTCTCCACTTATTTTTCGCCAGAAGAGCCTGAGACTCGTGTGAAGTGAAATCTGTGCCTAAAAGAAGTCATGACAGCAACTATGAAATCTTCAGGTCCTAGATTGTAAAGCCAATCTGTCAAGATCTCGCAGTGACACGTGTCATGTCTTGTGTTTACGACAAACAGGGAGAGCAGATATTTGGTTCTCAAGTGAGGCATACTTCTCAGCGATGATTCAACTAACTACGCCATCCACAACAGATACCTGGTCGATGTCAGCAGGTTTTTGGTCACTTTGTTCAGAAAGTTAGTTACCCGAGGGCCAAACACAACGACCTCCACGGGTCGCTGGCCATACTACATACATATGTTCGGGGTGTTAGTAAAATGCTGTGCAGTGGAATCCACAAGTGGATCTCAAAGTTGAAGAAGATCTGTTCTCTGTTGAACATTCCGAAGATATTCACCAAATCTTCCCGCTAAACGTCTCACCGACTCGCCAAAATAAGTTGTCGTATGTCGTTGGTATATGATGGTATAAATAATGTGCAGGACACACATGTGAAACCATCCTTGAGATTTTTGGGGGCATGTTAAAAAACACAACAGCCTACTGAAATTAATCTTGGAAGGGAAAATACAAAGTAAAAGAGACAGACCAAAACTAACATGGACGCGTAACATCAAAAGATGGACAAGTCAGTCTATGACAACCTGCACCATCAAAGCAAGAGACAGAGCGAAATGGCGCGCCATGATAGCCAACCTTCGATGCGGAGACGGCACTCTATGTTCATCATTATGATGTGCAGTGAAAATATTTATGAAATTGTGGGAAATTATAGTCTTCTTGTACCTTTCAGCTCCAACGTGGAGCATAGTTCTGCCTACAACATGAGCCATGAAAGCCTACGACCTCCGTACGTGCCCAGTAACAGACCCATCTGTGTCCCTGATTGCTGAAGTTCAATGATTCCGGGAACTGCGGGTTTTCCCGACATAAAATAGAAATGGTTGGTTGGTTGCGTTCGCCCGATGACTAAAGTATTCTAAAGTATCGTGGTAGACTATATAGCTCGACACCCGAACAAGTACAAGAGGAAATGAAGTACAAAAGAAAGAATAATGACGTAACATGTTGATTTTTTTTTTTAATGGCATTACAGTTAAAAAGTAAAATACCCCTGTCATGCCAAGTGGCTTATAAGGAATATGGTGTTAGTGACCATAAATTTTACAGACCTTCGGCACATAATTTTTGGGGTAATGCGGTCGGTATTACACCCGTGCCGCTTTGCATTCCTAGAAAAAAATCTGGTACCCATTAAAGGCTGGTTGAACCGAAAAAGCCATCGGTTGGGATCGAGCCCTACCTCTTGTCCTTTGTAGTCCAGTTCACTAACCACAGAGCTATCGCGGCTCCCAAATAGCATTACAGGTTAATTAGTGTTTGCTCTGTGTAAGAAAATTGTTCGTTGATTAAATAAAAAAAAACGTATTAGGAGATCATTTGCGAGAGTTTGGTGGATTTTGACTGCCTATGGGTCTACACGGGAATTATTATCTATATTTGCGTGGTGTCATAGATGGCACTAAGTTCCAATGTTGCCTCCTTTTAAGCACAACATACTTTACATGCCCAATGTCACAACGGAATTTCTGGAGGAAAAGAACTTGACTAATTTTTCTATTTCAAGGAAGACGGAGGAGAGAGTGACGGTTGAGTGTGGTCTTTATTAGTTTTTGGCTCACTGACGATGTCAGTGCGTGAACAATGAAAGTTTGAAAACAACGAACTTGATGACGACACTCATTTAAAAAAATGGAATAAATGTAAATGTTCAATTCGACAATCTTGTTATCTTGACATTTCTACAAGTTTAGTGATAGTTACTTCCCTTCCAATCTGGATAGCGACTCATGAACTATATATTTTCAACGATCACTTACGTGCCAGGGGTTCTCAAAATACATATAGCTAGACGATTCGCATGGGGATCCTTCGTCGCTATTTGCATTGAGAAAAATATTTCCTATATTGAAACCTCTGGTACCTCTGGAGCTGGTGGAACTCGTCTTACTTTGCCAGGCGTTGTTTCTTCGGATTACCGCGAGGAAAAGAATCAGTGTTTGTCAGCTATGGTTCCATGACCTGATGGTGTAGTCAAAAATTAATCTATTATTATTATCAGCTCATAACAGACTCATAACAGACTGCACATAACACTGCCACTTTATGCGGTAGTCAAATATGTCTCTCACTGTCAACTCATAAAGGCTGCGCTTCTCGTATGCATAAGGAAAAAATGAGACAGAAATAATTAATTTGATTCAACACAGTTTTGCAAAACTGGCTATTCAACACAAATATAACGTACAAAAGAAATTGGTGATACTAACGGACAGTCAGCTGACAGACTAACAGCTCTAAAACAAAACCTCCAGGAAAAGCAAGCCAGATGGTCTGTGAACAACCCTAAACCAATTGTGCAATAACTTCCAGAGAGTGGTCATCCAGTGTTATCGTCTCAATATATGATATATGTGAAATACGAGGAAACGAATGCGCAGACAAACTAGTTAAGGTGGAAGGGAGATGACCACAAGAGAACCACTTGTTCAGCTACGATAAAGCCATCAAAGGCCATCATCATGAAAAATGGAAACAAGAACACACGAGTGGGACGGATACCTCCATCTATTAAGAAGGAATCGAGTCATCATACTTGGCCAACGCACTGACCACAACAGAATGCGAGAACATGTTCACTAAACATACAGCAGAAACTACCAGCCAATGCCACTGAATCCTAGATGACATGACAACAAAACACGTTCTACAGGATTGCCACCAGTACACAGACCTGGGAGGTCAATGTGGCCCACGCCCACCTCCCTGGAAGATAAACTAACGGAGCAACCTAATGAGTGAAACAGATAGCAGCTTTCATAAGAGAGTCCAGAATGCTAGTCTGAATTAGCCATGATCGTAGAAGAAAGAATGACTGAACACAGATAAGAGCGAATGAACAAGACAACTTGGAAATGCATTGTTAGATAACACTCTTGCTTCCACATCTTTGATATTTTGATGGCATGACACTGCTCACATCATCTGTGCATGCAATGTGCCCTTGTGATTGAATATTGTGGTCCTTAACACAAAGAAGGAAATCTTACTTCAAATTGGTCAAAAATTATAGTCGTTTTTTCTATCAGCGCACCACACAAAATTCTAATTGAATATAACCTTACTCGTAGCCCATCTCTGTCATGAAACAAACCCCATGTTCACACCCTATTACCCCATGTTCACGTCAAATTACCTCATGTTCACACCCTATTCCACAACATCTACTTGATTTGACTGACTATTACATCATATATACAATCAGTAGGATTTGGGCAATATTACTGTCTTCTCGCTGCCATGTACACTGACGTGATGGTGTACGACCACGTGACCTGTTCGTCGGATCTGGCTAAGACAATTTTGCAAGGAACTGCGAGAGGAG
This sequence comes from Megaustenia siamemsis, assembly GCA_032433765.1. Taxonomy (NCBI): domain Eukaryota; kingdom Metazoa; phylum Mollusca; class Gastropoda; order Stylommatophora; family Ariophantidae; genus Megaustenia; species Megaustenia siamemsis. The sequence goes on along the minus strand of JAVIAB010000092.1, from coordinate 45,364,864 downwards.
AGGAGATGAGGATGGAAACATAAGAGAGGACGTGACAAGATTGCATCAAAGAATTGATATATTTTTATTTTTGTAAAACAGGACGGAGAAATATTGAGATTGCTGATTGTAGACATCAATTTGCTATACCGTCGGCCCCATCTATCACACACTTCTCCCAAATCCTTTTAAGGGACCACAGTGTAGTGTAGACAGAGTTTCAAGAAAAGGTTTCTATGCGAGACTGAAATGTTGGACAATAAACCCCCAAAAAAGTGAAACTTTAATGACGACATTAACCTTCAGTTTAAAAATGATACCTTAGCAATAAGCCTAAATGTAACATTCGTGATGATTCTGGTGCACACATGAACAGAACATTTATTGTATAGCATTTTAAGGCCATTGTTTTAAAGGATCGTTTACACGTCTCACTCTCGTCTGTCATTAAAAGGGTATGAAATTGGCATAATATGTGTACAGTTTTGTTTTGTGGTGTACAGCTAGATTCAATATCTGCATGCCAAACTCATTCATCTCACTTCAACATTTTTTATGCTGAGTTTGCCTTTCTCACAAATGAATCCAAATTCAAATGTGCAGAAAATAAATGTACATGTGGTTGAAACACTCTTGACAAAACATGATGACGATACTTAATCAATCCAGTTCATTTTCATCTTCTTAACAATTATATGTCATTGATAAAACAAAGAACAAAACAAAGAACTATAATATTTTAACAATGTTTATTCCTGGAAAGTAATGCTCATATTAGGAAGGCACAAATTACATCAAATGAGCATCATATCAAAATAGCATAATCAAAATGACTAGTCAAATTAACAGGTAAATATGTAACCATTAAAATCAACAATCAAAATAAGTCTATGGCTAACTTAATTTACAGTTTTGTGACACAAAAATTACAACCTTTACACACATCACACTTCCTTAAACACAATACACAAACATTACAACTTTACATATATCATTCTTCCTTAAACACAACACACAAACATTACAACTTTACATATATCATTCTTCCTTAAACACAACACACAAACATTACAACTTTACACATATCATTCTTCCTTAAACACAACAAAAAATACAATGTGGACACAAGTAAGATGAAATGTTATAAAGCTGCCATTTTTTGTTTTGCAAGCCAGTCGTCTCTGTGGTTACTTAAATGTCATCATTGTAATCAAAAAAAGTATATTTGTCTGTAAGTACAGAAGTCTCACCAACCACTGTTTTCATCACTATTTACGTTATTTCTTTCAAGTGTTTCTTTGCCCATAATATTAGTCCCTCACATACACTTGAGCTATTTATTAAGTGCAATTAGAATTTAATTTTTTTTATGCCACTTATTGCCATTTAAAGTGATTCATCCTGGGGGAGTTATGAGGTACTGTTTATTATTGTTTAGTTTGAGGTTCATCTTCTAGCTTTCATATTACATTTGTGACTGACACAAGTATGAACTTAACCCTTCACTGAAATTAGGGAAATTGAGACTTTCATGTGAGTTACATAGCTAATGACATCAGGAATAAATATGTCAATGATCAGGAAAGGAAGGGAGAAAGCACCAAAATCTCCACATGTCTAAGACCTGAGCAGTTCCACAAGAAAAGACCTGAACACAAATCAAGTATTATCTCATTAAACAGTGAGCAAGCATGGGGACATAGGGGTGGCAGTATTTCAGATAAGCAGGAAACATAGAGGAACTGATGATTGTTACGGTTATGGAGGCTCTGTTGCAGTCTACTTATAGTTTGAAGAGGACTCTGTTAACATTATACACATGCTTCAATTTGCAGGGAATTCATTTATATATGGGAGCCGCGATAGCTCAGTGGTTAGTGAACTGGACTACAAAGGACAAGGGGTAGGGTTCGATCCCAACCGACGGCTTCCGGGTTCACCCACCCTTTAATGATTTTTTTCTGGGAAAGTGAAGCGGCATAGGCGTAATACCGACCACACTACCCCAATAACCATGTGCCGAAGGTCTGTAAAATTTATGGTCACTAACACCATATTCCCTATATGCCACTTGGCGTGACGGGGTACTTTACTTTACTTTTACTCATTTATATATATATATATAAATGATTAATGTTGAAAATTAACAATTAGGAACAATCATCAGTTTCTCTCGTTATGTTTCCCTCTCTGCTTGCTCACAAAACTTAATTCCAACAGATGACAGAATACACATGGAAAATAAACCAGTGGAAGAGATTGACTACTTTATCTATCTTGGAAGTCACATTGATCGGGAAGGGGGTACAAGTAAAGAAATTAGAATCAGAATAGCTAAAGTAGCAATGTCTTTCAGAAGCCTTGAAAGTTGAGGAAATCAAAACTCATCAGCACAAACACAAAACTTAGACAATTCAAATCAAACGTACTATCTACCCTTATGTATACATGTGAGAGCTGGAAAACAACAAGAGACATAGAAACAAAGTTCACACATTCGAAAATAAATGTCAAAGGAAAATATTTGGTATAGCGTGGAACGAATTCAAAACAAAGGAAGAAATTAGAGAAATCGCCAATCAATATAATTGATTAACTAACCAATAGCTTCAGTAATCAAAAAAAGACGATGGTCATATGTTGGACATGTGATGAGGAGAGATAATAACCGAATAAAAAAGCAAGCCCACATGTGGGAAACAACAGGTAAGAGGAAAAGAGGTCAACCCAGAGAGACTTTGAGAAGAACATTGATCAGAGAGGCAAGAGCAGCAGGAATCAGCTCCCTCAATGAGATAGAGTTGCACAGAACAGAGACAAATGGCGAGATGATAAAAGATCTTTACAAGGATTGAAAACTGCTAGAATAAGAATTTAATAAGAGAAAGAGTATCTGAGTCTATGCCCTATGGGCCAGCTATGGCTCGAAAGGTCGATAGATAGATAGAATACATTACAATTCCCTCATCTGTAATATGTGTATGTTATAAAGGAAGCACATATATAGAAGTCAATGATTTATTTGGTACTACTCAACTACCTGAAGCAAGGGAGTAGTATTAGTTGTTTTAAAGCCTTAAAGAATGTGGGTTTTATGGACATTAAAACATGTTCTAGTTGGGGTCTATTCCTCTCCTGTTACATGGATGGCCTTACACAAGTTTCTAATGCCTAAGTGACGTTTATCCCTATATTTTTATGTTATTATCAATGACTACAATTTGTAGATCAAGATTGGCAGAAATGTTGAGCTTGATTATCTGGTGAAGAATTTGGGCAGTCCCTGTACTACAACATGATGTAAGTTATGTTAAACATCTTGAATCTGTTGTATTACACATATACTTGACACATTTGCAGTTTTAAATTGAAATTTATAGAATTTACAATCACTCCACAGTTATTAACTTTATGCTGCTTCAGAAATGCTCAGTAATTAAATTGTCATATTTTGTATGAATTATTCTCAAATGATGGAAGCGATAATCAACATTTTAACTTAATCATAAACTGTACAACATATTGTGTGTCAAATTACTGTTGATTATGTGTATAGAGCAACATATTATTAACAACAAAATAGAAAAAACAAAGTACAATTTGACTTTATATATAAGAAACAACAACACTCAACACATAAGTAGAGAAGCTTGTTGGAGGGATATTTTTTAACAATCATTTTTGGTCTGCATGGTCCCTTATCATTTACTCATATCTTCTTGTGTTGTCTAATTATTAGGCCTTACTATCTCTCCTATATGATTTTTCTTTGTGTTGTTTTCTCCCTCAACATTCATAAAAGTTATAGATGCTGGGCAGTGCTAACAAAATTAACAAAATAAAGTTCTCTTGGCACCCAATCCCAATCCAATCCCATAAGCTCTACAGCTGCACATAATGGAAAGAGGTTAGCTAGCTTCAAGGAACCACAGCAGAGTAGCTAGCAGTCAGTGAAGTGTCCTCCTGAGGACAGAAGAGTAGGTTTGATCCTCATTGATGGCCTCTATTTGACTTGGTCTTAAAAGGTGCCAGAATTTCTTGTGGAAAGAAAATAAAGATTGTATTGTCATAATACTGACCACATTTGCCATAATATGCTGGTAGTGAAAAACAAAAATACGGTCACCAACATCATTTTCCTATGTAACATGAGGTATGATGTAGTTCTATTTCTTTCTTTTTTTTATGTTTAGGTCAGTAGCGAGGCAAAGTAAAAGAGTATGCATCTCCTAAATTGGAAGCAAATATTTTTATAAAATAAAGACATACCCCAACTTATGACAATTCAAGTTACAATACAAGTGAATTTATTTGAAATGCATGTATTTAGAGGAATTACTATGATGCATTTTCTATATTTAGTCATGTTTGATTCATTCAATTTAGTCAGATAGTGAAACAAAACATGAATGGGTTATAAATTGTATGATATTCTGGAAGTCTGATTCAAAATTGCATTTAACCTAGAATATCATATGTTACTTTCAACTTATGATAATTTACTGTGAGTTTTATTGGAATGGGGAAGAATGACTGTATATACATTTGTGTACATAAATTTATGTTAACAAAATTACATTATAATATTAATAGTACATATATTTTATGCATTATTGACTTGCTATACAGCATCCTAGAGGGTGAAAAAGATTTTATGCAACCCATCTTAGTCATTTGAAAGAGAATTTTGTGTGTAAAATAGATCCAATCTTATACGCAGGATAGCACCTGGGTAACAGGACAGCACATGAGAAAATAATTGAAGGCCACAGAAATGTAGGAAGGTAGAAGAATGTTATGAATTCCAAGGGAAGCTAAGAAAGAGTAACGAGAAAGTTGTTTCTAAAAGGACAACGAAAAATAAAACTTATTACCAACATCACGAGGAAACAGCTATAATTTGGTAGTCATGTGGAGAGAAGGGAACAGATGGAATATACTGCGATGAGCGGAACAAATGACTTAAGAGGATACTCAGGGAAATAGAAAAGATATACAAGACAGTTTAAGTGGATGGCACTATAGGAAGTCAACAGCAGAATTAATCAAGACAGAAAAGTGTAAGAGACAGTGTCTTTATGCCAGAAAGCAATCGGATACACCATGATGATGATGCTTTTAACAAATGTTTCTTTACATCTTTTAGCCTATGCACGTGATTTTCTAAAGCAGGAAATAGAATTCCCAAACGGTTATTTTAAATTAAATTATACTACCAAAGAGTAAATAACTCAAAATTCCTGATTTGTTGAGAGAGAGAAATTAAATGAATAATAGTAAACTCAAAATGCAGGTCCTGTGCAAGGTCTGACAATTGAAAGATCATCAAACACAAGAGTCTTGAATTCCTGCCCTATGTGTCATCTTCAGCTCAGAAGTAGATGCATCGACAGAAACTCAGGAATGATCCCATACAAGAATGTTGAGGAAGAACATCGTTACATCACTTTATATGTTTTCAGACTGTGAAGATTCTTCCCTTTCAATATTTTAAATTTTCAACATTAATGTCAAATAAGTGTTTTATATGGCCAAGAACAATTGAAAATAATAACAGTCAATGGGAATAACTGTAAGCTAAATGAACAGATGTCTATATTTTACACACACACACACAAGAGAGAGAGAGAGAGAGAGAAAGTAGTAATAATAAATAAAAACCAAATAGTGGGTTAGGGGGTGCAATACTAGCCTTCTACAGGGTTTTCTCTTGCCCTGGGGTGCTGGTACCCCACACTAGACCACTCAGGGAGAAAAATTATGTAAAATAATGGCTCTTAATAAAACACATACTTACTAAGAAAGTCAGGTTAGAGGATTGCAGCACTTGACTTTTGTTTGATATTTACATGAAGAGATGAACAATAAAAACACACAAAGAAGAAATTTAAAAGAAGACATCAATATAAATATGTATCTTGAAGCATTAAAACAAGCCATGGAAAGCATGGAATACGTTTGTCAAAGAAAAATCTAAGTTGTTAGATTAATGATGATTAATTCTGACAGTGCTCTTATTTACCTTTGAATGATCAAATCACTCATTTCCCTCTCACACTTCAGTTTCTCTAAACTCATTTATTCTTTTAATCAATCTCTGCTCTTATCTTCCTGTCATGTTTTCTGATTTCCACAATGGACAACATCATGGTTTATATAATCAGCAGTACAACAAATAAACATAGCAAATGGTTCAATAAATGCTGCCAGCATAATGTTAGACTGTTTCAATCTCTGTCTTATTGTAACTGTTTGAGAACAAGAGCTATGATTTAAGCTAAAACTTAAAAGTCCTGGATATATTTGTATGTAAACCAAGATGTCATAGCAGCATTTGCATTAACCAACAGTAAGTCTGAAATAAACAACCATAGACAGTAGCAGGTCTGGAATATATTTTCAAATTACAAGTCTGTGACCGATTGTTCAATAGAGGCTAAATTAGACCTGATATAATCAGATATGAATAACAAAAACCTTGGGAGAAAAATTCATGAATAAATTAACTGCAAATTGAAATCAATCACAGATTGAATTTAAGGTTGAAAAATGTGAGAAAAAAAATGCATACATGTTATTTAAATAGTAAAACTTAGAAGTTAAGGCTGAGTGAGCAGTGACAGTGTTGTTATAAATTGAGCTATAAAATGATAAATATTACGCTTTTTAATGTGACAATGTTATACATTCTGTATGTTGGTTTATGTCATTACATTTCTGCCAATATTTTGTAGGGAGCTGCGATAGTTAAGTGGTTAGTGAACTAGACTACTATGGACAAGAGGTCAGGTTCAATCCCGATCGATGGCTTCCAGGTTCACCCAGCCTTAAATGGGTACCTGATTTTTTTCTTATAAAGTAAAGTGGCATGGGCGTAATACTGACCACATTATCCCAAAAATCATGTGCTGAAGGTCTGTAAAAATGATGGTTACTAACACCATATTCCCTATACGCAACTTGGTGTGATGGGGCACTTTACTTCTTTTTTTCTTTACTACAAAAATTTTGTCTCCGAAATTTACTGGTGAAAGCTGTTCACATTAACTCACTATTGTAGTCTCCAATTTGGTACAGGTTAGCTTTTGTGCAAATGTCACTATATATTTATTTCATTATTTCCACTTTCCTTAACATATGTAGTAAGGTTGAATTTACCTTTTGATTAGTTAACAAACTTCACTGCTTCATTTCGTCAGTTCAATTATTTCTTTGTATTAAATAATATTTATTACTTTCTAATTGCTTATGATATCCTTTGTGTATAACTATAGTATTTCTTGTTTAAATCTTATTCTTTATTATTGTACTTTTATTTATTCCAGCTGGAGAGTTGTCATTATTACTTTCATTTATCTATTTCAAAGGTTAAGCTTACATTTATTAAAGTAGATATTGTTAATGCTTGACTGCTCTTGCATACATTAGTGTATATCCCATTTGTTATCTTCTCTTTAATGTCCTGTTTGGTATACTTTTATTTATTTACATTTTGAAAATAAATGGATTAATCAGAACAAGGTACCCACAAGAGGCATCTGTACATCACACACACAGAGGTGAAACAAAATTAATTGAAATAAATTAGAAAGAGAAAGAAATTGAAGGTCTCAGAAAAGTATTTGCTTTTGTGAGCATCAGAAACAAAAATACTCAGCAAGAACAGGCTTTAAAATGTCATGTGACTTATGTTCAAAGTAAATGTAACCAACTGCATCGAATAATAACTTTCCAAAGTTTATTATTACGTTTAAAGATCTTTTCTGCAAAGACATTTCTATTTAAACATCTTTATAACTCACCATTAATATCCCTGAACTAAATTATTAAAGAAATGGTTACATGTAACCTCTTAAAAGTTCATGTTGTTGTCTCAACAGCAGTTCACTAAAACTGTAAATGATTAAACCACAACTGATTTCTGTTGGAGAACCTTGTGCTTGTTGCATATACCATCAGATTTTCTGTCTTTGAGAACACAGCAGTATGTTCATGTGTGTGTGTGTATATACACACCCCCACACATATAAATATAGGTCTTTGTTAAGCCTTTACAGGCAGTTTGAAGCAGGCTAATGTAGTAAAACTTTGGTTGTAAAATGCCAGCTGCCGTTCTGTCAAGCAGTTAATCTTATGGGCGTGTCTGCCAATATTGAAAAGGCAGGTTCGGAAGTAGAATGAGTAAGGAAAAGTTCTAGTGCAGGGTCTCACCTCTTTTCTTTTGTGTTTCTTATTTGTTATACTAATTTTAGCTTCATTTTATTTGTTGAATGTTGTTGTTCAATTTGTTATTTTTATTCTTTATGTGCTTTAGTTAACTGTTACATAAAAACTCCCAATTTGTCTAATAGAAACAGGTGCTGCATAAAGATCTTGCTGTGGGGCATGAAGACTGCACTACAGAAAACTAACATGAGTTTATGGTGGTTTCTGCAGGAAAGCTTTTCACTGATGACACTACCTCTGTGTGCAGCCATCTACTCATAAATTTAACATGTTTTACTTAGTGATATTCTTACTCTTCTGTATCAAGAGGCTATCAAAATTGTAGGAACTGAAAACAATTTTATAAATTGAATGATTTTCATATTCTTGTCATTTTTGAAAATTTGGCTAATTTTTAATTAAGTATCATCTGAGTTCTAGAATTAAAGAGTTTTTGTTAAATTGTTTGTTTATTTCAGATCTCAGTCTCCATGATGATGAGGCCAAGAAAAGACCATATCTCAAACTTGAAACACTTCATCTCAATCTGACTTGTGAAGCTGATAGTATTTTCTGATAAATTTTTTTTCCCAATGCCGATGCCGAAGTTTGGCTGGTTTAGCATCTGGTCGCAGATTTGACAAGATCTTGCTCACGTCTGGTTGTGATGGTGGAGGTGGAATATTGGGCATGTTGCTACAATCTGAATCTGAAAAATAAAAGGAAAAATTAATACATACTTTGAATTTTGAAACTTTGTAATTGTCTAAATGCCAAAATGAAAAAAAATATTAAATTATCATAATGTTGGAAATATCAAATATATGAATTTTTTCAATAGTTACAATATTTTTAAAAAGTTGTACATATCTAATTATTCTAATTCTTTGAATTGCTTATGAGACATATATTTGTTAATAGATTGGAATTGAGTGATATGTAATGACCTAATACAACAAATATGAAATATTCTGTAAAAGAAAGTATTACCAATCAATGATGACACTGCATAGATAGATCAATAATTCCTTCCAGGGCAGTCTAACTTTCACATAAAGAAAATTGTATTCCTCAAAAATAATAGTGACATTACAGGTATAAAGGCCCTTAACAACATTAATGTGACATTGTAAAAGTCAGTGTCCTTAATGAGCAGCTACAAACACTAATTGTTAATCTGAACACATGCACACACACTTATTTAAGTGAGAATCGATTTGTACCTGGTGACTGCCAAAACTCTACTGTGATTAAGCTGTGCCCTGTCATCCAGTCTTGAGCCTGATGGAAGTGATTGCAGTCCCAAAGTGCTACATGGCCTTTAGGCATGTTCTGCTTCTTTGTGTATGTGATTACCTGCAGAAGTCCTTGTTTTCCCCAGAAATTCTATTTAAGAAAAAAACAAGATATACACATTTTAATTTTTAAAACTATAATAATGATTGCTAACAAAGAAACCATTACAGTATATTGACAATGAGTTTTTTAAGACTCAGTAATAAATATTAATACCAATCAACGAAGAGAGTACACATCTGGACTGTAAAACACTAAAAGTAGAAAAGAGATCCATTGATACCACAGTGTCCAGTGTGGGTGGAGAAGTCTACCCCATACTTGACAATGAAGTTGAAACCGATGTGAAAGAAGAAAACCTGGTGTGGACAACTCCAGGTGAAGTGGTTCAGGAGGGGAGAGAAGCCATGATAAATGCACTTATCTGCAACAAGATCTGCCACAGTGGGAAGTGGTCATTACGAAATGAACCAGTCCTAAATTATTGATATCCCAAGAGAGGAAATCGCCTTTGTCACAACTACAGAACTATCAGTCTCAGCTACTCAAGCAAAGTAATGGTAAAAATGTATACTAAACCGATTCAAACCACAACCAGAAAAGAGCTCTCCTGGGGAGCAGGCAGGCTTTCGTGCAAATCAAGCTACATCATCTTCATCGGGTGCCGTCTCCGCAACGAAGGTTGGCTACCATGGATCGCCATTCCACTCTGTTTCTTGCTTTGATGGTGCAGGCTGTCATAAATTGGCCTGTCAATCTTTTGATGTTACTCGTCCATGTTATTCTTGGTCTGCCTCAGTCTCTTTTACCTTGCATTTTCCCTTCCAAGATTACTTTTAGTAGGCTGTTGTGTCTTTTAAAATGCCCCAAAAATGTCATTTTTCTTGTTCTAATTGTGTTTAGTAGTTCTCTTTTTATTTTTAGTTGTTTTAAAACTTCATCGTTTGTTTTCTTTTCTTTCCATCCAATTCTACCTATTCTATAACATACTAATATAAATAACAGCAGCAGCTGGAGAAACAGGAATGCAATGGCTGCACAGAATATTTAATGCAGCATGGCACCAACAAGCCCCAGAAGACTGGCAACAGGCAATCATCATACCAATATGGAAAAAGAAAGGTAGCAATAGAGACTGCAATCAATATAGAGGTATATCTCTTCTCAGCCATGTAGGAAAGCTATACGCCAAAATCTTGGAAAAAAGGCGGAGACCAATAACAGAACCACAGTTACGCGATTCTCAAATGGGGTTCCGAAAAAAACAGAGGATGTACCGACGCACTATTCACACTAAAACAACTTGCAGAAAAAACGACAGAACACAAAAAAAGTAAACAGAGAACAACTGTGGGAAATACTAACAACATACGGAGTAGGCCAACATCTAATCAACCTTATTAAAAGCCTCTACGTCAACAGCAGCTGCAGGGTCAGAACAGCAGCAGGCTACACAGACCACTTCGAAGTTAGATCAGGCGTAAGACAGGGGAGCGTACTATCACCCCTACTGTTTATTACATACATGGACCATATATGCAAGCTAGCCAACCCATCAGAGACAGAGGAGATCAACGAGCCTCTATTTGCAGACGATCAGGCACTAATACATGAAACAATAGAAGACCTACAAGAACACTTAAACAAACTCAACATCTCAGGCTCAAAATACAACATGAAAATCAACATCAACAAAACAGAAGTCATGAATGTCGCCAAAAATAAACAGAACATCAACATAACTATAGAAGGCAGGCAACTAAAACAAGTAGAAGAATTCAAATACCTAGGAAGTCTAATGACAAACGATAATTCTCAAACAGCAGAGATAGAATCAAGATGCAACAAAGCTTGTCAAATCATCGGACAGTTATCACCACTATTGTCCAACAAGGAAATTACTCTGGAGGCAAAACGAGCACTATACAATACAATCTTCATCCCAACGTTGTGCTACCAATGCCAGACCTGGACCCTAGATGCAAGAACAATAAGAAAAATAACCTCCACAGAGATTAAATGTGTTAGACGAATGACAGAAAACAGTCTGAGAGATAAGATCAGATATGAAGAACTGAGAAAAAAGCTAGGAATAGCCCCCGCCATAGAATATATAAGGAAACAATAGATACAATGGTTTGACCACGTGACAAGGCAGAAAGAACAAAACACAACACAACGAGTCTTCAACAAACTTTGTGAGAACACCAGACCCAAGGGTCGACCACGAAAAAGAATGAATGGATGGAATATTAGAAGCACTAGGAAACATAACAGCAGCAGAGGCGAACAGAAGAGCAAAAGACAGCAAACTATATCTCCCCTCGACGCTGAAAGGCAGATGAGGAGGGAAAGAAGAAGAAGATGAAAGAAATATTAGTATAAGTGGCTGAGCTATTAATAATCCGTAGTTTACTGAAGGTATGGATGAATTAGTAGGAATAGAATAAAAACAAACTGCTATGATGCAACAACTAGACAAAACATCCGATGTACATGTCATGTCACACGTGTCACACGCAGTACATGTCATGCAGATAGTGATTCAAATATCAAACGCATACCTTCTTTGTGTCCAATGGGTCGAGCTCATGCAATTTTGATACGTTAGGATAACCATACTTGTCTGCAAGGTAGGGTCCATAAGCAATGGGGTGGTAAATGTACTGGAGGCCGTCCCGCCCAGGGACGCTGTCACGTCCAAACTTGGAGAGTCTAATCAATTCTGTGCCTAGCGAGTGCACGCCCCCAATTTTGTTTAAAGTTACGGAAAGGCGGAGCGCGCTGGTATCATGGAGGAGGAGACCAGTGTCACAGCCAATGTCTTCGATGAGCTGGTGGTTGTTGAGCACGCCTCCATAATGGGCGTAGCCTGGGTAGTTAGCTTTCATCTTGGCAAAAGAAGGAATCTGTGAAAGAAAGAAATAGTAGTAATGGAAGCATTAGCCTGCCACACAATCAGGTAGGAAGCTATGGGGCTAACGTTGCACTGTTCGCATCTCACTCATGATTTAAACAACAACCGATTGAACAATTGATTATGAAGACCAAATATTAAAGTACCTCTAGAGTTTGGCAGAACAGAATGTAGGAACATTTACCAATTCCTCACGGTCGCGACCAACCTGGCAATTAATGACTGAAGACATTAATAATAACAAATAAACACAAATTGATTATTGATGGTAACTCCAAGACAAGAGACAAACATAAACAAATTATTCAGGAACACGGCTATTTTAAACAGCGTTCAGAAAGACCTACCAGTAAAATACGTTGTTTGGGCGGCAATGCGTTGACATTTTTCACAGATGCTGTGAGTTATCTTTAGCGGCAAGATAAAGAGCAAGAGCTTGGAACCTGGTTAGTGCTGCGGATAGTTTTTTTTGTTTTTTTTTAATTGTTGCTCATGTTGTCAAAGTTTCCAAATAAGTGTATTTCCGTGTAATGTGTTCCGCTGTGCACCCATGTCTGGCTCACACTGTTATTGGGTAGGATGTCCAGGATTGTCCTCAGTCTCTCTCTATCTTAGCACCTGTTATCGTATCGCGTTTTTTTTCTTAATTGCTGATGTTATTCTTTCAACTATTTTCCACAATTTCTAATCTGTCAAGCACACTATTCTCAGAACCATCTTGTCTCACATTTAATTATCAAACTTCTCTTCCATATTTCAAGAGATTTCTCTTTCTCCGTCCTGACATGTGCATAGAGCATGCCCTCTAACCCTAGCATAAAACTGGCCACAAAGCCGGCACTAAAACAAACTACCCAACACACTGACTTCTCACTCATTCAAAATAAACATAAACATTCATAATCAGAAGATACATAAATAATAACAACTAAAATGAATATATAAACATTTTTGTTCCAGAATGCTTCCTTCCTTCATTCTGTCGATATTTCTTTGTACGATAATTAGAACAGGCAAGAGGTCACAGAATTGGCGCCACTATTTCGCGTTGCTTTAAAATGGGGGAATAAAAAAAAATTTTAGAAAAACTAGGCCAAAGCATGACCGGGCGCACGGTTTCCGTTTCCTCTTCCCTGTATTCTGTAACCGAGAAAAACCAATTAAGGTTAGCTTTTGTTTGTTTCCTTTTTGTACTTTGTTATTTTTACCCGGTTCCGAAAACGTATTCCAAACGGTGCGTATATTATCACATACATTTACAAGGTAACCTCCGTCAGTCATAGTTGACTATGAATTTTTCAGCGCCACTAGAAATGTTATTTTTTCTTTCGTCGTGTATTCTCTTTCTCTATGAATATGTCTGCTTCTTCTTTGAGGTGAACCTTTAGAGTGTGTTTCCAGAGATTGCGGTCTGCAGCTATGTCTTCCCATGCTGCAGAGTTTAAGTTCAGAGTCTTCATGTCGTGTTTACACACATCTACAAATCGAAGTTTTGGGCGCCCCCTAGTTCTTTTACCATATGCCAGTTGTCATATATTTTGGTATGCGGCCATCTTTCATACGGTGTACATGGCTAAGCCAGCTTAACCTATGCTGTTTGAGCAGCGTGTAGATGTTCGGGAGGCCTGTGCGAGTCATAACCTCAACGTTTGTCACGTTATCCTTCCAGGCGATACCAAGAATACAGCACAGACATCGCATATGGAATGCATTTAGCCTTCTCTCCTGTTTTACATAGGCTGTCCAAGATTCGTGGCCATACAGGAGGATACTAACTATGTAGGCATTGTACACTTCAGCTTTTGTTTGAATTGTCAGTTTGCTGTTTTGTCAGACACGCCTAGAAAGACGGGCAAATGTGGTAGCAGCTTTACCATACGAGTGTCAACTTCTGTATCTAAAGATAGTCTGTCGCTGATGACATCATCATCATCAAGGTACATATATTCTAACAAAAAAACTGTGACAAAGTACCAGGCATAAAGTGCTAGAATATCGCAGTACTTCAGGGATGGACAAATATTGTCCTTACCAGCAGTACCTCAGAGATAGACAGGCACTGCTTTAGCAAAAGTACCCCAGAGAAGAATATGCACTATTTTAGTACCAGAAGCAGGGAAATAAAAAAAAAAAGGCAACGACAGCTCGACCATTAGTGGCGTTAGAACAACAACTATAGCGTTTGATAATTTCTAAATGATGGTCAGTGTTTCTTTAAATTACCCCATACACAACTTCTGGCATAAAAAAACTTCGGTGGCTCAGTGACATTGACCCCCAGATCAGTATTACAAGTGTCCGGGGTAAATTAAAAAGTTTTAGAAGCAGGGGAATTTCGTTTAAGACTGAAAAGACTCTGGAGTTTACCCAGTTTATAAAAATTGGTACCTGAGATCAGAGAAGTAAAGGCAGTCTAAACCATGCTTGTATTAATCTTTCTCCTCTTTCATTTCTTTTTCCTAAACCATTATTTCCTAAAATGGTATATATCTTCCTATGATTAAATATAACTATGATCATAAACAAAGATAACACTCAAAACCTACAAATGGGTATCAAAGTTGAAAGAATAAACTTGGAGACAGTTCAGAGCTACAACTACCTTGAACATAGTTCCCCAATGGTGGAAAATGTAAAACAGAAATAATTTTTAAAAATAGGAATGGCGAAAAGCAATTTTAATGTCATGAAAAATATACTAACATCAAAGCCAATAACACCAGGGCTAAATCTAAGAATAGCAAAATGTTATATCTTCTCACATTCCTGTATGGTGCAGAAACAAGACAAATGAGATTTTTGGAGCATGTTAAAAGTAAATAGCAGCCTACTAAAAAAAAGCAATCTTCGAACGGAAAATACCAGGTAAAATTGGCAGACCAAGACTGGCATATACCAGTAGCGTCAACATTTGGACAAGTCAGCCTATGACAACCTGCACCATCAAAGCAAAAGATCAAAGACAGAGCGAAATGGCGCTCCATGATAGCCTAACTTCTTTGCGGTGATGACGCTCAAAGACAAAAAGGCGGTCTGGCATATTTTCGGCCACATTTCTAAAAATAAAAATAAGCCACGGTCACTGAAAATTATAATCAATAACAGCCATATCCCGTATGAACCTTGTAAGACAGGGGATAGTGGATTTGCTTGACTTTTATTTTTATTTCTGGCCCAAAAGTCAGAGGTATGATAACATCACGCCCCACTTCTCCTGAATTTCTCCTGCCAAGGTTTGTACTATATCTATTTATAATTTTCGATCAACAAAGAGAAATCACTAATTATATTTGGTGACAGCTGTCTTGAATTAAATTAGAGGGAAACGTTTCGTTAGGCCAAGTGCTTACGAGTTTAACAACCTGGCAAACTGATCTTCTCTAGTCAGCTTGTGTAACCCCGTTCTATTTGTTACTAACGGCTTGTTAAATATGTTGCCTCTCTTGTGAGATTAGCGAACGTTTTCTACTCGTGTTTGTGTAAAGCTGATCTACTCTTAAGATCAAGATCAAATTGTGTATGCTTCTAGCGCAGTTTCATTTTTGTTTTTAAAATTACTATGTGAATTATTGTTTTTTCTTGGCTTTAGAATTACTATGTGAATTATTGTTTTTCTTGGCTTTAGAATTACTATCTGAATTATTGTTTTTCTTGGCTTTAGAATTACTATGTGGGGTTTCCTCTTGGCTTTAGAATTACTATGTGGGTTTTCTGTTTGGCTTTAGAATTACTATGTGGGTTTTCCTCTTGGCTTTAGAATTACTATGTGGGTTTTCTGTTTGGCTTTAGAATTACTATGTGGGTTTTCTGTTTGGCTTTAGAATTACTATGTGGGTTTTCTGTTTGGCTTTAGAATTACTATGTGGGTTTTCCTCTTGGCTTTAGAATTACTATGTGGGTTTTCTGTTTGGCTTTAGAATTACTATGTGGGTTTTCTGTTTGGCTTTAGAATTAACTAGGTGGGTTTTGTTCTTGATTTTAAAGTTTTCAGATGGTATTTATGAGCATTATATAATTGTGGCCCCGTCTAAACGCCATGATAGTCAACGCTTCTGGACTGAACAAAGTTGCGTGTCCGCCTATAGGTGTATTCACTATTCCACCAAATCTCATAAATTGAAAGACGTATAATCTTTAGAATAACATATTGTGTTAGCAGTGAGTTAAAGCAGCAGGTACATGTGTCCTGGGAGCCGCGTTAGCTCAGTGGTTAGTGAACTGGACTACTAAGAACAAGGGGTTGGGTTCGATCATGATCGACGGCTTCCAGGTTCACTCCCCTTAAATGGGTACCGGATTTTTTTCTGAGCAAGTAAAGCGGCACGGGCGTTATACCGACCACATTACCCCAAAAATGTGCCGAAGGTCTATACAAATTATGGTCACTAACACCATATTCCCTAAACGCCACTTGGCGTGACGGGGCATTTTGCTTTTTTTTTTTTTTTTAACATGTGTCCTGGTTGACAGACACCATATGTTTAGCCTTGCGGTTATCTTTTTTAACGAGAAGACTAGTGACGTCAACGTTTATGACCAGAAATAATTAAACCGGAAGTTGATTTGACGGTTATCTGTACGATGTGTCGTTCAAAGAGCACGCGTTTCTACTTCCTGTGCTTCTCTTTCATCCAAAAGAGGCTGCCATGACGGCTAGATCTTTCTTCGCTCAAATCGCTGTCCTGTTGGTGTTAGGTAATTTGGGATGGGAGGTGGTAGTTAGTGGGCGGTGGGTGAGAGAGGAAAGAAAATGTAACATTCCGGAATCTAAACATTTGAATTATTTAAGAAATTTGGATAAACCCCAGTACTTCCTCAGTTCACTACGAGATTTGCGGGGTTGAAAAAAAGGGGTGGGGGGTGGGAGAAATAAGAGAGATTGTTTTTTCTTCAGACACTAAGTTTCACTTCAAAAAGATCTATAACATTAAACTGTCGAAAAGAAAGAAAGAAAGAAGGAAGGAAAAGAAAGAAAGAAAGGAAAAACACACGCGTTGTCTGTACTTTGACCACCAACACCTGAATAGAACTGAAACAATGCAGCAATCCAGAACTATAACTATATCTGATTTTGGAGTCTTTTTACTCATTAATTTTCATTAGAATTCATCCTTTCTTGTCGTCGCATGTTATTTTTATGGTGCTGGCTAATCTTCTTTGTTACCCCATCACTGATTGGTTGTCTTCCGTCAGTTTTCTTGGTTTGTGTCTCTCCGTCCTCACATCTCCCGTACATGGCCATTTATGTCACGATTCAACTGCCTATCACTGCTGAATGTCCATTAATTGTCAACCACTAATGAATGTCCATCAGTTTTCAACCACTAATGAATGTCCATCAGTTTTCAAACACTAATAAATGTCCATCGTCTACCTCCCACTAATGAATGTCTATTGTCTACCTGCCACTAATAAATGTCCATCGTCTACCTCCCACTAATGAATGTCTATTGTCTACCTGCCACTAATAAATGTCCATCGTCTACCTCCCACAAATGAATGTCTATTGTCTACCTCCCACTAATAAATGTTCATGGTCTACCTCCCACTAATGAATGTCTATTGTCTACCTGCCACTAATAAATGTCCATCGTCTACCTCCCACTAATGAATGTCTATTGTCTACCTGCCACTAATAAATGTCCATCGTCTACCTCCCACTAATAAATGTCCATCGTCTACCTCCCACTAATAAATGTCCATCGTCTACCTCCCACTAATAAATGTCCATCGTCTACCTGCCACTAATGAATGTTCGTCAGTAGTATATCAGGAAGGATTTGAATATCATTTAGGCGCTAAATTAACAAAGATATATAGTAGGCGCGCGGCGCGCCTAATGTACACGCTAGACAGGGGGAGTTGACCGTGACATTTCGTGGTCGGATGTTGACCTCTAGGCCCGGTGACCCCGGAAGTGCGCTGTTTATGTCTGGTGTGTGCTGACTTTGGAGCGCTTGGTGTACTTGAGCGATAGTGATAGGTTAGTAGATTATACAACATCAGGTTTCTCATAATGAGGTTTCTTCTGGGCGCCTAATGTACTGTAGGCGCAGGGGGAGTTAACGGTGACATTTCGTGTCGGGATGTTGACTGGGGGTTTATGTCGGCGTGACCTCGGCGCTCCGTATTTTAAAAATTCCGAATTATTTTAAAAAAACAGTCTCCATCTGATTTCGAACACGGGTCTACGGCGTGCCAGGCCAGACACTTACCACTATGCTACAGGCGATCACAGAATTAGAGGCTGAATGAGACAGGTGAATCGTGAGGCTTTTGTTGGTGCCTGACAGCTAGCTAGTAGTAGAGAAAGATTGACCCGCATTTAGGCGCTAAATTAACGAAGATATATAGGGCGGCGCCCCGCGCGCATAACGCGTGCGGCGGAGGGGGAGTTAACCGTGATATTTCATGTCGGGATACCCGGTGACCTCTCGTTGACCTCTCAACCTCTCGGCGCCATGGTCGGGGTGAGCTCTCGCCGTATGTATGTCATGTCGAGGTAGTAGACACGTATGTCATGTCATTGTAACAGTCATGTCAATGTAACAGTCATTTCGTTGTAATAGTCATCTCGTTGTAACAGTCACGTGTGTCATGTCGTTTTATCAGAGACGTATGGTATGTCGTTGTAACAGTCATTTCGTTGTAATAGGCATCTCGTTGTAACAGTCACGTATGGCATGTCGTTTAATCAGACACGTATGGTATGTCGTTGTAACAGACATGTTGTTGTATCAGTCATGTCGATGTAGTAGACACGTATATCATGTCATTGTAACAGTCATGTCAATGTAACAGTCATGTCAATGTAACAGGCTTTTCGTTGTAATAGTCATCTCGTTGTAACAGTCACGTATGTCATGTCGTTCTATCAGACACGTATGGTATGTCGTTGTAAAAGACATGTCGTTGTATCAGTGATGTCGATGTAGTAGATACGTATGTCATGTCATTGTAACAGGCATGTCAATGTAACAGTCATGTCAATGTAACAGGCATTTCGTTGTAATAGTCATTTCGTTGTAACAGTCACGTATGTCATGTCGTTTTATCAGACACGGATGGCATGTCGTTGTAACAGACATGTCGTTGTATCAGTCATGTTGATGTAGTAGACACGTATGTCATGTCATTGTAACAGTCATATCAATGTAAAAGTCATGTCAATGTAACAGTCATTTCGTTGTAATAGTCATCTCGTTGTAACAGTCACGTATGTCATGTCGTTTTATCAGAGACGTATGGTATGTCGTTGTAACAGACATGTCGTTGCATCAGTCATGTCGATGTAGTAGACACGTATGTCATGTCGTTGTAACAGACACGTATGGTATGTCGTTGTAACAGACATGTCGTTGTATCAGGCATGTCGATGTAGTAGACACGTATATCATGTCATTGTAACAGTCATGTCAATGTAACAGTCATGACAATGTAACAGGCATTTCGTTGTAATAGTCATCTCGTTGTAACAGTCACGTATGTCATGTCGTTTTATCAGACACGTATGGCATGTCGTTGTAACATACATGTCGTTGTATCAGTCATGTCGATGTAGTAGACACGTATGTCATGTCATTGTAACAGTCATGTCAATGTAACAGTCATGTCAATGTAACAGTCATTTCGTTGTAATAGTCATCTCGTTGTAACAGTCACGTATGTCATGTCGTTTTATCAGAGACGGAGGGTATGTCGTTGTAACAGACATGGCGTTGCATCAGTCATGTCGATGTAGTAGACACGTATGTCATGTCGTTGTAGCAGACACGTATGGTATGTCGTTGTAACAGACATGTCGTTGTATCAAGCATGTTGATGTAGTAGACACGTATGTCATGTCATTGTAACAGTCATGTCAATGTAACAGTCATGACAATGTAACAGGCATTTCGTTGTAATAGTCATCTCGTTGTAACAGTCACGTATGTCATGTCGTTTTATCAGACACGTATGGTATATCGTTGTAACAGACATGTCGTTGTATCAGTCATGTCGATGTAGTAGACATGTATGGCATGTCAATGTAACAGTCATGTCAATGTAACAGTCATTTTCAATGTAACAGTCATTTCGTTGTAATAGTCATCTCGTTGTAACAGTCACGTATGTCATGTTGTTTTATCAGACACGTATGGTACATCGTTGTAACAGACATGTCGTTGTATCAGTCATGTCGAGGCAGTAGACACGTATGTCATATCATTGTAACAGTCATGTCAATGTAACAGTCATGTCAATATAACAGTCATTTCGTTGTAATAGGCATCTCGTTGTAACAGTCACGTATGTCATGTCGTTTTATCAGAGACGTATGGTATGTCGTTGTAACAGAGATGTCGTTGTATCAGTCATGTCGATGTAGTAGACACGTATGTCATGTTATTGTAACAGTCATGTCAATGTAACAGTCATTTCGTTGTAATAGTCGGCTCGTTGTAACAGACACGTTGGTCACCAGTACAATGAGTATTCTGTTATTGGATCATAGGTCACAATCATTTTTAGTAACTAATCAGGTATTGCATCAGAGATCAAAATCTATTTTTAGTAACTCAACATCCCCATTATAGGGGAACTGAGTAACACCATCTCTTTTTGTGAAAATTTCAGATTTCAATGCTGGAGCAAAAAAGAGATGGTGTTACTCAGTTCCCCTATAATGGGGATGTTGAGTTACTAAAAATAGATTTTGATCTCTGATGCAATACCTGATTAGTTACTAAAAATAGATTGTGACCTATGATCCAATAACAGAATACTCATTGTACTGGTGACCAACGTGTCTGTTACAACGAGCCGACTATTACAACGAAATGACTGTTACATTGACATGACTGTTACAATGACATGACATACGTGTCTACTACATCGACATGACTGATACAACGACATCTCTGTTACAACGACATACCATACGTCTCTGATAAAACGACATGACATACGTGACTGTTACAACGAGATGCCTATTACAACGAAATGACTGTTATATTGACATGACTGTTCATTGACATGACTGTTACAATGATATGACATACGTGTCTACTACCTCGACATGACTGATACAACGACATGTCTGTTACAACGACATACCATACGTGTCTGATAAAACGACATGACATACGTGACTGTTACAACGAGATGACTATTACAACGAAATGACTGTTACATTGACATGACTGTTACATTGACATGACTGTTACAATGACATGACATACGTGCCTACTACATCGACATGACTGATACAACGACATGTCTGTTACAATGACATACCATACGTGTCTGATAAAACGACATGACATACGTGTCTGTTACAACGAGATGACTATTACAACGAAATGACTGTTACATTGACATGACTGTTACAATGACATGACATAGGTGTCTACTACATCGACATGCCTGCTACAACGACATGTATGTTACAACGACATACCATACGTCTCTGATAAAACAACATGACATACGTACCTGTTACAACGAGATTACTATTACAACGCAATGACTGTTACATTGACATGACTGTTACATTGACATGACTGTTACAATGACATGCCATACGTGTCTACTACATCGACATGCCTGATACAACGACATGTCTGTTACAACGATATACCATACGTGTCTGATAAAACGACATGACATACGTGACTGTTACAACGAGATGACTATTACAACGAAATGCCTGTTACATTGTCATGACTGTTACATTGACATGACTGATACAATGACATGACATAGGTGTCTACTACATCGACATGCCTGATACAACGACATGTCTGTAACAACGACATACCATACGTGTCTGTTACAACGACATGACATACGTGTCTACTACATCGAGATGACTGATGCAACGACATGTCTGTTACAACGACATACCATACGTCTCTGATAAAACGACATGACATACGTGACTGTTACAACGAGATGACTATTACAACGAAATGCATGTTACATTGTCATGACTGTTACATTGACATGCCTGTTACAATGACATGACATACGTGTCTACTACATCGACATGACTGATACAAAGACATGTATGTTACAACGACATGTCATACGTATCTGATAAAACGACATGACATACGTGACTGTTACAACGAGATGACTATTACAACGAAATGCCTGTTACATTGTCATGACTGTTACATTGACATGACTGTTACAATGACATGACATACGTGTCTACTACATCGACATGCCTGAACAACGACATGTCTGTTACAACGACATAGCATACAACGACATGACATACGTGTCTACTACATCGACATGCCTGATGCAACGACATGTCTGTTACAACGACAAACCATACGTCTCTTGATAAAACGACATGACATACGTGACTGTTACAACGAGATGACTATTACAACGAAATGACTGTTACATGACATGACTGTTACATTGACATGACTGTTACAATGACAAGACATACGTGTCTACTACGTCGACATGACTGATACAACGACATGTCTGTTACAACGACATGCCATACGTGTCTGCTAAAACGACATGCCATACGTGACTGTTACAACGAGATGACTATTACAACGAAATGACTGTTACATTGACAAGACTGTTACATTGACATGACTGTTACAATGACATGACATACGTATCTACTACATCGACATGACTGATACAACGACATGTCTGTTACAACGACATACCATACGTGTCTGATAAAACGACATGCCATCTGTGACTGTTACAACGAGATGACTATTACAACGAAATGACTGTTACATTGACATGACTGTTACATTGACATGACTGTTACAATGACATGACATACGTGTCTACTACATCGACATGCCTGATACAACGACATGTCTGTTACAAACGACATACCATACGTGTCTGATAAAACGACATGACATACGTGTCTGTTACAAAGAGATGACTATTACAACGAAATGACTGTTACATTGACATGACTGTTACAATGACATGACATACGTGTCTACTACATCGACATGCCTGATACAACGACATGTCTGCTACAACGACATACCATACGTCTCTGATAAAACAACATGACATACGTGACTGTTACAACGAGATGACTATTACAACGAAATGACTGTTACTTGAAAATGACTGTTACATTGACATGACTGTTACATTGACATGCCATACATGTCTACTACATCGACATGACTGATACAACGACATGTCTGTTACAACGATATGCCATACGTGTCTGAAAAAACGACATGGACATACGTGACTGTTACAACGAGATGACTATTACAACGAAATGCCTGTTACATTGTCATGACTGTTACATTGACATGACTGTTACAATGACATGACATACGTGTCTACTACATCAACATGCTTGATACACGACATGTCTGTTACAACGACATACCATACGTGTCTGCTACAACGACATGACATCGTGTCTACTACATTGACATGACTGATGCAACGCCATGTCTGTTACAACGACATACCCTCCGTCTCTGATAAAACGACATGACATACGTGACTGTTTACAACGAGATGACTATTACAACGAAATGACTGTTACATTGACATGACTGTTACATTGACATGACTGTTACAATGACATGACATACGTGTCTACTACATCGACATGACTGATACAACGACATGTATGTTACAACGACATGCCATACGTGTCTGATAAAACGACATGACATACGTGACTGTTACAACGAGATGACTATTACAACGAAATGCCTGTTACATTGTCATGACTGTTACATTGACATGACTGTTACAATGACATGATATACGTGTCTACTACATCGACATGCCTGATACAACGACATGTCTGTTACAACGACATACCATACGTGTCTGTTACAACGACATGACATACGTGTCTACTACATCGACATGACTGATGCAACGACATGTCTGTTACAACGACATACCATACGTCTCTGATAAAACGACATGACATACGTGACTGTTACAACGAGATGACTATTACAACGAAATGACTGTTACATTGACATGACTTTTACATTGATATGACTGTTACAATGACATGACATACGTGTCTACTACATCAACATGACTGATACAACGACATGTCTGTTACAACGACATGCCATCCGTGTCTGATAAAACGACATGACATACGTGACTGTTACAACGAAATGACTATTACAACGAAATGCCTGTTACATTGACATGACTGTTACATTGACATGCCTTTACGATGACATGACATACGTATCTACTACATCGACATCACTGATACAACGACATGTCTTTTACAACGACATACCATACGTGTCTGACAGAACGACATGACATACGTGACTGTTACAACGAGATGACTATTACAACGAAAAGCCTGTTACATTGACATGACTGTTACATTGACATGACTGTTACAATGACATGATATACGTGTCTACTACATCGACATGACTGATACAACAACATGTCTGTTACAACGACATACCATACGTGTCTGATAAAACGACATGCCATACGTGACTGTTACAACGAGATGCCTATTACAACGAAATGACTGTTACAACGACATACCATACGTCTCTGATAAAACGACATGACACACGTGACTGTTACAACGAGATGACTATTACAACGAAATGACTGTTACATTGACATGACTGTTACAATGACATGACATACGTGTCTACTACCTCGACATGACATACATACGGCGAGAGCTCACCCCGACCATGGCGCCGAGAGTTGAGAGGTCAACGAGAGGTCACCGGGTATCCCGACATGAAATATCACGGTTAACTCCCCCTCCGCCGCACGCGTTATGCGCGCGGGGCGCCGCCCTATATATCTTCGTTAATTTAGCGCCTAAATGCGGGTCAATCTTTCTCTACTACTAGCTAGCTGTCAGGCACCAACAAAAGCCTCACGATTCACCTGTCTCATTCAGCCTCTAATTCTGTGATCGCCTGTAGCATAGTGGTAAGTGTCTGGCCTGGCACGCCGTAGACCCGTGTTCGAAATCAGATGGAGACTGTTTTTTTTAAATAATTCGGAATTTTTAAAATACGGAGCGCCGAGGTCACGCCGACATAAACCCCCAGTCAACATCCCGACACGAAATGTCACCGTTAACTCCCCCTGCGCCTACAGTACATTAGGCGCCCAGAAGAAACCTCATTATGAGAAACCTGATGTTGTATAATCTACTAACCTATCACTATCGCTCAAGTACACCAAGCGCTCCAAAGTCAGCACACACCAGACATAAACAGCGCACTTCCGGGGTCACCGGGCCTAGAGGTCAACATCCGACCACGAAATGTCACGGTCAACTCCCCCTGTCTAGCGTGTACATTAGGCGCGCCGCGCGCCTACTATATATCTTTGTTAATTTAGCGCCTAAATGATATTCAAATCCTTCCTGATATACTACTTTCGTCGTCTACCTCCCACTAATGAATGTCTATTGTTTACCTGCCACTAATAAATGTCCATCGTCTACCTACCACTAGTGAATGTACATCAGCTGTCAACCACTAGTGAATGTACATCAGCTGTCAACCACTAGTGAATGTACATCAGTTGTCAACCACTAATGAAAGTCCACTTTAACTATCACTAATGAATGACCATAATTTCCTATCACCAGTGAGTGTGAGAACACCATACCCAACCAAGGCCGACCAAGAAAACGATTTTGATGGAATATGTAAACACTAGGAAACATAATTGCAGCAAATATCAACAGAAGAGCAAAAAACTGAAAATTATATCTTCCCTCGACTCTGAATGGCAAATGCGGAATAAAAGAGTGCCCGTCAATTGTTTATCACAAGCGAATATACATCTAAAGCCTATCACTAACAAATATCCATCTAAAACCTATCATTAGCAAATGACGGAATGGTCTGTGAGTGCAGTCCCCTTGTTGAGACAACGGATCAAACTTTACACTGGCCCAACCTAATGGACTAGCCATGCCAGTCTCTTCCAACATATCCAACCATTGACAACACACCCTTTTCCATAAACCAGCAGAACAACTGAGACGTTTCTGTACGAGAAGAGTGGCTTGTAATGATATACCGTCTCGCAGTTGAAGAGAATTCAGGGAGGCCCTATGTCCTTTTCACTGAACGATAAAAGAAAGTTCAAAAATGTCTTATGGAAAAAGACACACGTGTCTCGCTTTACTCTGAAATGTATTTCACTTTTTCAACATGTACCAATCTTTCTTTCTCGTTGGTTTTTGTAACGAACGTTAGTAAATAATTTAACATTTTTTTTTTTTTTTTTTTTTTTTTTTTTGCGTTCGCCAGCTTTCAACTCTGGCGAAGTTTCTAGAGACCAAGAACTGAATTTTTCGTGTTAATCCATTTTCCCCTGGCAGCCGTGTGCACAGGGGTCCCTCGCCGTACAGGCAGATAACACCGTCTTCGGAGATACTCATATTTTTTTCGTCGACGAGTAATTGACTTTTCAAGCCGGGCCACGCTGCTGAGACCTGGGGTGGTTACCGCAGAGATAAATTATAAATAAAAATCCCAACCGGTGAAGCCGGGATTTGAATCCACAACCTCTCAGTCTCGGGCCGCCGTCTTGCCTCGAGACCAACCAGTCCCTCATTTAATCTTATGAACAGCAAGAAACCCTCCGTGTGGCTTGTTGCTACGCAGAGACAATCTACATATATGGATCTTACATTAGTGATAACTTTACTGATGATGAGTGATTGTGTCGCTGTGACTTTCGGTTGATATGTTGACGTTTAAACTCATCACCACCATGTGCCATATCGGTGGCGTAGGCGATCATGTCCTTCCACAACTCTCCGTCCAAGGTTAGTGTAATCGACAGGTCATCCTCATTGCACACCGGACAAGTCCATAAATGCTCAAATCTCTTCCGAAGTATTTCCTTCAAAGTGCAGGACCAACGATACCAGTGTTGGGCTAGTCTTCTTGGGATTTCCGCGCAGCGCTCGAATCTGGCAACTCCCACCTTGACACGATATTCCTTAAGTTTGTTCATGGTTGCGAATTCAGGGTCATTTTTATGCTTTTTTTTTTTTTTTTTTTTTTTTTGGGGGGGGGGGGGGTGTCTTTTTATTGACATAGACTTACACACACAATATGTTTTTCATGACGTTTATCTACGTGATATAATGCATATGGGTAACGGCAAAACAAGGCATCAAGATGCACAGAAATACGAAGCTGCTGTAAAGCTGATGATAATAATGAAAATGTAAAAAAAGGAAAAAAGTGGTATGGTAACAGCTTTACGTAGGTAAGCTGTTTTCTCACATGCGTAAAGCTGTTACCATACCACTTTTTTCCTTTTTTAAACAAATGTCATAATTGATATGGCCGTGCGACACGTGATTGTTTCAATGATACCACCTGGTGTGATAAAACATGCAGATTGGTGGGACGCTTAGTGGCGCTTTATCAAAGGAAATCGAGGAAAAGAAACGGTGGAAAGAGAATAGACTTGGAAAGTGTTTGTTGAAGATAATTTGCTCCACAGGGAGCTGAGAGGAAGGAGAAGAGAATAGACTTGGAAAGTGTTTGTTGAAGATAATTTGCTCCACAGGGAGCTGAGAGGAAGGAGAAGAGAATAGAGATGCTAATGGAGTACCCGTACAGGCGCCTGATACTTCTGATTTTTAATCAAACAGTAAATGTTTGTATTAGATAAAGATATACATATAGTATGAGAGAGAGGGAGTGAGATAGACAATCCATAGCTATAAAAGAATACGATTTGAGGGCAGAGAATATGTGGATTGGAGGATTAAGTTGAAGAGACAAAGGAGCAACGTTAACGCTCAATTGTTCATCTCGACCTACATTTCTCGTCAGACAAGGGGATGGGCACGTGATCACCAGATGGCAGGCAAAAGATAACAGTTCATGTTTTCCCCTTGGATTGTTTCCCCTTTGTTCTCAGATTACGTCTATGCTCTGACTTTCAGTGGGCATGTGTGTGTGTGTGAGAGAGAGAGAGAGAGAGAGAGAGAGAGAGAGAGACATCAGGGGTGATTTAAGCACTTGATTTCCAAGGTTATACCCTATTTATTTTGTTTAACTGTACCTCGTGCTTCAATATATGAGCGAGGCTGCGTAAATAGCTGCAGAAAACAAATAAAATAAAACAGCTACCTTAACCAGCAACTTAACTGACAGAAAGACAAACAATCTAGAACGTTAAACCTTTATGTTAGTTTAGCTGCTCAATACCATTATATGTGTATTTCCTTTATATAATGGATGTGAGTTTGGGCATATCTTGACTCTACTCAGCAGTAGAACCAGCTGAAAAAAAAAACGGTACCTTACTCACTGTGTTGGGAACAAGTAGTAACTGCGACTAGGAGTACTGTCTCAATCACTGTTTGGGAACAAGTAGTAACTGCGACTAGGAGTACTGTCTCAATCACTGTGTTGGGAACAAGTAGTAACTGCGACTAGGAAACACTGTCTCAATCACTGTGTTGGGAACAAGTAGTAACTGCGACTAGGAGTACTGTCTCAATCACTGTGTTGGGAACAAGTAGTAACTGCGACTAGAAGTACTGTCTCAATCACTGTGTTGGGAACAAGTAGTAACTGCGACTAGGAGTACTGTCTCAATCACTGTGTTGGGAACAAGTAGTAACTGCGACTAGGAACACTGTCGCAATCATTGTGTTGGGAACAAGTAGTAACTGCGACTAGAAGTACTGTCTCAATCACTGTGTTGGGAACAAGTAGTAACTGCGACTAGGAGTACTGTCTCAATCACTGTGTTGGGAACAAGTAGTAACTGCGACTAGAAGTACTGTCTCAATCACTGTGTTGGGAACAAGTTAGTAACTGCGACTAGAAGTACTGTCTCAATCACTGTGTTGGGAACAAGTAGTAACTGCGACTAGAAGTACTGTCTCAATCACTGTGTTGGGAACAAGTAGTAACTGCGACTAGAAGTACTGTCTCAATCACTGTGTTGGGAACAAGTAGTAAACTGCGACTAGGAATACTGTCTCAATCACTGTGTTGGGAACAAGTAGTAACTGCGACTAGAAGTACTGTCTCAATCACTGTGTTGGGAACAAGTAGTAACTGCGACTAGGATCACTTTCTCAATCACTGCGTTGGGAACAAGTAGTAACTGCGACTAGGAGCACTGTCTCAATCACTGTGTTGGGAACAAGTAGTAACTGCGACTAGAAGTACTGTCTCAATCACTGTGTTGGGAACAAGTAGTAACTGCGACTAGGAACACTGTCGCAATCATTGTGTTGGGAACAAGTAGTAACTGCGACTAGGAGCACTGTCTCAATCACTGTGTTGGGAACAAGTAGTAACTGCGACTAGGATCACTTTCTCATCACTGCGTTGGGAACAAGTAGTAACTGCGACTAGAAGCACTGTCTCAATCACTGTGTTGGGAACAAGTAGTAACTGCGACTAGGATCACTTTCTCAATCACTGCGTTGGGAACAAGTAGTAACTCGTACACACTAACAAACCATTGACGTTTAAAATTAAAAAGAGTGGGCCATAAATGTGGCCTATTCCCTGGCAAACTCCAAATGTCAACCGTGGATCCCAGGCCGTGAAATTAATTTCGTGCGCGTGAGCCTGATTATCGAAGGAGGTATGGGGGCACCTGTGGATCGACCACAGTGATGGTGAGACCAATACGGTAAAGCATTCGTTCACTCCCCTAAGACAGTATGTATGTCATGGGACATTACGTGAATTCTGCCAGGACCACATTGTCGGTTAATTTATGGAGAACTGAACGAAAAGAACATTATAAACATCATCAAAAATTGGCAAGAAATCAACAGTATCTACCGCATTTAACCAACTACAGAAAATAACAATATTAAAGAAGAAGACAAATAATGCAAGGTAAGGCCTTGCGCTAGGAGCTGACAATAAAATGCATTGTGCTAAGCCACGTCACTTGGAGGTGACGGGCCAAAATTGTCTCTTGTTTTCTATCTTTACCAATTATGTGAGTCAATTTCCCATTTTTATATGTATAAGATAACAACAACAAGAAACAATTGAACAGTTAAAAGATCATAGCGTTTAACATATTAACCATTTGCTACTTCCGCGTCACTTTAATTACAAGGAAGTAAGTATATTCAATACTATAGTTATAGCATCAAAACATAGTAAGAGGGACAAAGAAAGAGCGGGGGAGATTTCAAACTATAGCTTCTTGCGTGGATAGTAAGGGTTTATTAATTTAAATGTGACAAAAAAAATAAAATTTGAAAACCGCTGTCGAATTTGTTCTAATACTGTGGAAGTACACAACAAATGTTGTTCATAGCATTGATAAGAGCACCAACGTTCAACTGGCCACTTACGCTGACTGAAATATGCCGAGAGTGTGTACTTTGCAAGAGTGCACAGACGTGAAGTATGTTCAAAGACACATAATCGGCGTGTGTAATAATTATTCCTATGCCATAGTACAGATATGCAGGTCGGACTTGCGTACTTTCATTGATGCGCGACTGGCAGTTTAGAACTGACGATTTATGTTTAGCGCGCCAAAAGTTTGACAAAATGTCGATTTAATAGACAGCAGCCATTAAACCAGAGACTTACATAACGTATTTCGTTTTCAAGGCGAATCTAAAGTACAGTACTTGACATCCGTCGTGACTACTTCATTTCACACCCTTTTATATATATATATTATAGTTATAATTTTACTCGGATACAACTTGAAGCTTATACACTCGCTGCATCCTCCGCATTTGATGCATGCTTCAACACTTCAACATATTGGCTCAAAACAGTATCGTCACTGGTACACATTTATTTGCGTAATCATTTAGCTCATTCATTATCGAATTACGTTGTACTGTGTTGTGGACATCGCGGTCCAGTGTTCTTCAATGCACATTTTTCACAGCAAGAAATGATGAACCTATGGTATACATCACCAAGGCACAAGAGAAATAGGCGCGACATGGCAGCCAATCTGCGCACACGAAAGACACCTCACGTCCAACAATGCGACTCATACTTGACTGTCTCACTGTGGGGGAGAGACTTATGATCGAGAGAACACACACACACACCTAAAGATAAAGCATTGATCCGAGAAACTGACTGAATATGGGGGGAGGGAGAGGAGAGAGAGAACCATACATAGATCGGGTGAGGATTAGTGTGTGGACTGTGTGAGTCAGAATGTGCTTCCATGATACGTTCTCTTTCACAGCTCGACTGCAGTTAATGAAGAGGTTAATGCCCTCATCTGTGAAATGTCCAATGACGATCTGGTCTACACAGATGGTTCTGTAATGCCGCCATCAGCGGAGTGCGTGGGCTTTTATTGCACGTCCCAGTGCCGAACTGTTTTGAAGATCGTAGCACATACACAATGACATGCTGGAATTTGAAGATGAAGTCGAAGGAATTAAAGCACTTACAAAATACTACGTTGTCGTTTGTCTGGGAGACATCCACGATGCTGAAGACGGCAACAGTTCATCCAGGAAATGCAACATCTCCAAAGATCTTCTCCTGGAGGAGAATTAATGTTGTCAGGAGTTACCGTACTTCGCAGCTTTACGTTGGGGAACGTAAACACATGCACACAGATGACACGTAAACACATGCACACAGATGACACGTAAACACATGCACACAGATGACACGTAAACACATGCACACAGATGACAGTGAAAGTTCTTTGTGCAATGAGAAGATCGGGTCATAATTAGTTAAAAGAGCATGATCAGTTTTAAGTATTCTTTTTCCCCAAATATGACTCGCTTTTCCCTCTTTTCCTCATGTTCACGGTGAATTACAGATTTGATTGCATTAAAAAAATGTAATTTTAAAACCACCCTCGTCCCATTTTTCTCACATTAGATGAACCACAAGAACATTCACGCGCACCAAATTCTGATGGAAATTAGTGTTTCGTGTCATGGAAATGCGATTTTACAAAACAATATTTGGAAATTCAATGGGAAGCTAAATATTAAGATTGGTCTATAAGAGGTCAGTGTAAAAGAGCTTATTGCCAATATTAGAAGAAAAACCATTTGTGTGGCCCTGCCATGAGATCGGAACAGCTGGAACCTATTGTGGTAAACTGGATAAAATAAAGGGAATTAGAAATAGAAGGAAGCTAAGAGAACCAAGGAACAAAGAGATCTTACAAAGATTATGGCGCTTAAGAGGGCCCGTAACCGAAATAGCGTTTTACCTGACGTTTTGGGTCCCGTAGGGAGAAACAAAGAGAAGGGCTAAAATATACTGGGAGAAAATGGTGGAAACATAAATAGGGAAGACATGCATCGATCTTAAGAAAATAGCATTAAATAGGTTGGCTTAGAATGTGCCCCATGAAGACCTAAGCTCTATCGGGATTTGAAAGGATGAAGATGAAGAAAACAGGCACTGCTGACTGTTCCATAATTTAGCAACTACACATGATTAAGTAAGCTTATATGACATCTCAGTTACTTAAAACATATCACGCCAAGACACCTAATCACAGTTGCTCAATAAAGTGTCCTGTGTTTCAAAAAGCAGATGAAAAGTAGAGGAAAAAATAAGTAGCAATTAATCAACAAATGTATGAACGGGTGCATATTTATCGTGCTCTCTTAATGTGTCAGGAAATAAGACAATTACAAATAACGCTGCGTATTCTTTAAAACAACATTAATCGAAAAGTAGACAGAAGTAAACAAACCAATATATGCCTGCTTCATAGACTACACCAAAGCTTATGATAGAGTACACCACAAACAACTTATAGAATGCCTAAAAGGGATACATCTAAATGACATGGACATACGACTAATATGTAATCTATACTGGGAGCAAGCAGGCAATAATAAAATATAACAAAGAGAACTCTACACCCATTGATATAAAAAGAGGAGTAAGACAAGGATGCATCCTATCACCAAGCTTGTTCAATCTATACACTGAGTAATTTTTTAAAAAACATCATAGACATGCCAGGCCTACAAAATAATGGTAAGATAATCAATAACCTAAGATATGCTGACGATACTGTACTAAGAATAGCAGAAAATCCTAAAGGTCTACAACAATTACTTAATGAAATAAACATGACAAGCAAAAAATATGGACTAGAT
The DNA here is from genome assembly GCA_032433765.1 of Megaustenia siamemsis. Taxonomy (NCBI): domain Eukaryota; kingdom Metazoa; phylum Mollusca; class Gastropoda; order Stylommatophora; family Ariophantidae; genus Megaustenia; species Megaustenia siamemsis. The sequence continues at coordinate 45,331,364 of JAVIAB010000092.1, read as the reverse complement.
ATAAATATCAAAAAGACTAAAACTATGATCATAAACAAAGAAAATACTCAAAACCCACAAGTGGATATCAAAATTGAAGGAATAGACCTGGAGACAGTTCAGAACTACAATTACCTTGGACATACTATAACCAGTGATGAAAAATGTACAACTGAAATAAACAAAAGAATAGGAATGGCAAAAAGTAATTTTAATGTCACGAAGAACATACTAACATCAAAACAAATACACCGGAGCTAAAACTAAGGATAGCAATATGTTATGTCTTCTCAACATTCCTATATGGTGCAGAAACATGGACATTAGACAAGACAACAGAATAGAAAAGTGAAGCCTTTGAAATGTGGATATATAGAAGAATATGTAGAATTGGATGGAAGGAAAAGAAAACAAATGATGAAGTCTTAAAACAACTAAAAAGGAAAAGAGAACTACTAAACACAATTGAGACAAGACAAATGCGATTTTTTAGCCATGTTAAAAGACGCAACAGCGTACTAAAAGTAATCCTGGAGGGGAAAATACAAGGTAAAAGAGGCAGACCAAGACTAACATGGACGAGTAACATCAAAAGAAGAGACAAACCAGCCTATGACAACCTGCACCATCAAAGCAAGAGACAGAGCAGAACGGCGCTCCATGGTAGCCAACCTTCGTTGCGGAGATGACACTCGATGATGATGATTCTTTAAAATACATTTCAATGTTGATATTTCCTAGTGGACCAGACCTAGAGACCAGCTGTGTAGAGGCTCAGATAGAAAGCTATCCTGTCCTATTGTTCTCAGTGCCCGGCAAAGTTATTATCGCCCACGACAGCCACGACACGTTTTGTATTCCTCCATTCCTGCAGGCCAAAAGTACATCCTTGTACTGCCCTGCCTGCGCTATAATTATTTCTAGCACAGCTTCAATGAAACAGCACCTGGCTACTAAAATTACCCGCCAACCAGACACAGCTTCAGGATATACATTCTCACGTGTGTATGGTTAATTCTTTGTTGGAACAGTACACCTTAAAACCCACTTCTGTCTTTGAAACTTGAAACATTAAAAAAAAAAAAAAAAAAAAATCCTATACATAACTCGTTGAGTATTCTACGCGCCCACGATTAAATTACATTCGGCATGGACGGTGCAAACGACCTCTTAATAAATAGAAGTCCGTGAAGGGAGGGGTATCTCCTTTCAATCGTTTTCAGATTGTCGACAAGAACCAAGATCATCGTATGTATTTTGAAAATAGCATTGACGGATCAATCAAGTTAGCCATAAACGCGCTTTCGGTACATCAAAGCTGGGCTGACCTTCAGACTCTATGTGGAGATATATCTCTGTTAATGAATAGGACTGTGTTAATTTGATTTGATCTTCTTAGCAGCTAATTACTTCAGTATCCATACAGCTTTATTAAAGTTTCTAGGATTGACAATTTCAGACAGCGATTTATGTGTAAGCTGCGGGTGGCAAAAGTAACGGCCAAACTAGTAAGTCGGTAGCTCTCATTATCAAGCTACGGTAATTCTTATCTCGGAAAAATGTGTCTGGAACTAAGACCATCTAAGTTGTGACTGAATAATTAGTGTCCTCGCCACTGACCAGATCAGCAAAGGCCCGTGCGCAATTCCCAGATTTGGCGAATACTTTTTTTCTGCTTCGGAGTTCACCCAAATTCTGAAAATTGGTACAAGTGCATATATATATATATATATATATGTTATAAAATATAATACCATATTCCCCATGACTATACGTCTTTAATCTTGGTTGGAATTATGTCTCACCCTATTATAAAATCTACTGATCTGTTTTCTATCTTTATTATTTTCTAATACTCAGGTTTGCTTCTCCGCTAGTGTTTGACCATGTAATTATATACCCGTATATAGTTTGTCCAGAGAAACATAATTATAGCCACACTCCCCCTCCTCCCCCCCCCCAATTTACAAATAATGGACTGAACCATGGGAAGTACGTCAAGCCAAAAGTTGCGCGGATAGATCCAAGGTCAGGGTTAAATTATTGTTTTCCACCCCCAAAACCTTGATGTAACTCTCAAAGATAAATAAACGAAAAGTGTCAACATTTGTGTGGGAAACAGAAGCTAAACCGTTGTTATCAAGGGCCTGTCTTCGCTGTGGGAAGATACGATCAACTCAACCATAGATTACGTCTTCGCTGTGGGAAGATACGATCAACTCAACCATAGATTATGTCTTCCGAAATATTTTTTTTTATTTAGACAATTGCTACTTAAAAAAAAAAAAAATAATAAGGAAAACTGTATTTCCTGGAATAACTAAATGCTTCGTCTCTTCCAACAAAAGTTGTGAAATGTTAATGAATTTTTATGTTATCAATATTTAACAATGTGTACTGCAAATGGGTCGTTAAGATTTTTCGACGTTCCGTCCCACCAGAGTTTATGCATTATACATTTTTAGAACACAAATAAGCGCTTGTGACAGAAAGAATGAAGAAACATCGGTAGATCATTGGCAGTAGACTTGTAGTCTACTATGTACAATCTGCTCGGCTTGATATCCGTGGTTTGTGTACAATATGTCGGGTTTGATCCTATTGCCGACTTCAAAGTTCAGCAAATCTTTAAAAATACATTTCCATAAATATTTTATACTGTGTAAAGAAATACGATACTCAGTAGTTCCGACATTATCCAAAAAACTATTTCTTTGGTACAAAATAGACCATACTTTCAATACAAATGTGCCCTGGTTCTTAGACACAAAGCGTCAAGTTTCGTTAAACTCAGTGAAACTAATTATCAAATAACTAATGCTATGTATTTCAACATGTACGTCACTTGCGTTTCTGTGTGTCATTCAATCTCTGTCTAAGTCAACACAAGCGAGAACCACGCCATCTTGACAGTGACAAGCAGGGACTACTCACGGAAGAAATGTTTACATTCCAAGATAAAAAAATGGTTCCCATTTAAATGTAGTCGTTGTCTCTGTTGTTTTCTTGATTATAACTATAGCATACTTTTGGCAGGCTTGTTCGCAGAAGAAGAAATCGGAAAAAAAACCTCCACTTGCGTGACGTTTTCAGATATGTGTGCTAGAAGCTGACGTCAAGCTAGCCACTACTGTCCTGCTGCTCTTAAAGGCTCAAAACGTCACGCTTGTTAATTTGTTTTCCCTGGGTTTCCCTTTCTGCGATCAGGCCTATATAAAGAAGGGTCTACTTAAATCACAGCCAACTATACATTTACTTAAGCTTTACCGCAGCACTACAATTATTTGCTTGTGATCTTCCACTAGCGTGACATTTTCCGTTTTGAGAGCAGTGGCGGTTGTAGGTATAGTGACGTCACCCATCTATAGCTCCTATACCTGAAAACGTCACCCTAGTTGGCGGGTTTTCCGGTTTTATTTTCTGTCCACTGGCCATAGTAAATCTATAGTTGGATGTGACCATACAACATCAGTCTGGCTTCAAAGAAGTAAGGTCACCAATGAAGACTTTCATCTTGAGTTGTCACAACACTTTATAGAGACCTTTGAAAGGAACAATCGGTCATCAAGGGTTTGCAGTCTACTGTTTTATTTGCCTGTCTCAACATAATGCAATCTTCATTCCAACGTTGTGCTATCAATACCAGACCTGAACTCTAGACTCAAGAGCAATAACAAAAATAACCACAACTGAGATGAAATGTGTTAGAAAAATGAGAAGAAACCTTATGAGAGATATGATCAGAATGAAGAACTGCGAACACATTTAGGAATAATTCCCGCTATCGAATACATAAGGAAACAACATGTAAAATGGTTTGGCCACGTGGTAGGACAGAATAACCAACCAAAACACAACACAGCGAGTCTTGAATAAACGTTGCGAGAACACCAGCAAGAGCCGACCAAGAAAAATATTGAATATTAAAAGCACAATGAAAAATATCAGCGTCAGAGACCGACAGAAGAGCCAGAGGCCGGTAATTATATCTCCCCTGGACGCTGAAAGGCAAATGAAGAAGGAAAGAAAAAGAATAAGAAGTTTCAACGTAGAACTGGAAGTGAAAAGAAGCACCACAATGACAGTCAATAGTAAACATTGAAAAGTTGAGTGGTGATGAAATATTAGGTTATTAACTCGGAAATGACAGGCACGATATCTAGTTCGTCGCATATATAGAAATCAAAGTGTCATTTACAGACGAGCTTATTTAAGGAAATGTATGTCATATGTATATTGGACATATCACAATAATGTGAAACTAAGTAAAGTAAATGTCCCCTCCACGGCTTGCTAGGCGTATATGGGAAATATGGTGACAATATGTTTCTACGACCGCGACACATTTTGGAGTGGTGCGGTCGTGATCACGCCAGACCGCCTGTACTTTCCGAGAGAAATCTGCAGTATCCATTATTAGAAGTTGTGAGAACCAAGAAACCTCACGGTATGGAAAAAAATCCACTACCTTTAGGAATCGAACCAAGACGCTTTGTATCAGGAAGCGAGCGCACTAACCACTCAGACACCAAGGCTTAATGGCATAATTGAGTTTATAAAGGTAGCAATTGTTTATAGCAGGACCATGTTATATATTATTGTTGTATGCAGGACCATGTTGTATGTTATTACAACGAAGAATGGTAGAAAAATGTAGAGGAGCGCGACAGCTCCATTATCCTTGTATCAAATGTATTCATAAATGCCTACTCGTCTTATGCCTGATTTCAAATGCTTTTGGGAGACTGGTTGGTCTCGAGGCAAAACGCCGGCCTCGAGACAGAGAGGTTGTGGGTTCAAATCCCGGCTATACCGGTTGGGATTTTTATTTATGATTTCTCTCTGCGGCAACAACCCCTGGTCTCAGCAGTGAGGCCCGGCTTGAAACGTCAATTACTCATCGACGGAAAAATATGAGTACCTCCGAAGTCGGAGGTATCTGCCTGTGCGGCGAGGGACCCCTGTGCACACGGCTGCCAGGGAAAAATGGATTAACACGCAAAATTCAGTTCCTAGTCTCTAGGGACGTGAAAGCTGGCGAACGAAAAAAAATGCTTTCAGTTTGCGGATTTGCTGCCTCATCATTATCTCATTGGAATGGTGTCACTGAATGAACCCAGCAAGTCTGCCATAGCCATAATCAAACCACCATAGCCATAATCAAACCGCCATAGCCATAATCAAACCACCATGGCCATAATCAAACCGCCATAGCCATAATCAAACCGCCATAGCCATAATCAAACCGCCAAAGCCATAATCAAACCGCCAAAGCCATAATCAAACCACCATAGCCATAATCAAACCACCATAGCCATAATCAAACCGCCAAAGCCATAATCAAACCACCATAGCCATAATCAAACCACCAACTACTTGACTCCATCGAAACCGTCGACTGGCATCTCTCAGAACTATGAACTCCTGAATGTTCATGGCAGGAGATCCACACGAGTCTTGGGAACACTCGAGACTTCTTGACGCTATACCCACTTCTGTATCTGGCATCCATTTAAAATACACGGAATCGCGGGTTGGGAATCCCAGCATAATAAATGCACGATTAATTGTCTCTTCTGCTGTGAATCCACGGATATCGTGTTTCATGACAGCTTGTGACTAATCACTGCCCCAACAACGATGTGTGCATAGCCCGGATGTCTGGTCATATTAACCTAACCTGATACTTCGACCCAGCAAATAACAATGGCTCGTATATATAACAATCATGGCGTAGATATGAAGCCAGCAATACTGTACATGTAGTCACGTGCTCTAGTTATAAACAGCTTCAAACATTATTAACTCCACCATTACAATTTATGGCCATATGTGGGGCCGTTTAGTGGCTGATCGTTACACGCTACATATAGTGCAATTTATCGTCTGGCATCGACGCATTCAACGGTCTTCAAACTAGTGAGCTCTGGTCAGGTATTGGCAATTGAGTGGCTCCAAGAGTAAGGTGCCCTTGTCTGAATCTTTGAAATTGTAGACAGCAAAAACATTTTTGTGTGCAAAATCATTGTTGTATATTAAATATCTACTCGGGATATTGCTATCTCCTCTTCTCAGCGTCTAGGTCTTCCTAGATCACCTGATGCTCGTAATAATGATATAAATGACTGATGCTATTATTTACTATCACTTGTAATATAAGGTAAAACATATACTGTTGCATTGGTCACAACCATTAATAACATTAATAAGGCCCGCGGGCTTAGATGATTCACCCAAAATGTGTGACCTTTTGAGCTTTGCGAACTGGGTAAAATACGCGTCGTCTGTAACTCGCAAAGCTCTTCGGCTTTCACGTCACAAATTTTAGGTGATTCCAATATTTCCCTCTCAGCCCGGCAGTAAAACTAGAGATGGCTGTGCATAAAAGGAATGAAGCAACAAGTCGTCGTGAATGAGCGCACTGGCATATTTTAATGTCGCGGTGGATTTGTTGCGTATGGTTTTTTTTTTTTTTTTTTTTTTTGGGGGGGGGGGGGGGGGATTGGGGATTGGACGTGAAATGTTAAATGTAACTTTACTGGCTTGAGCGTGGGGGGGGGGGGTGTCTACTGCGCCTCCTCAGTATAAGTACTATCCCATTGATGTATTTATATTACTATTTATAAATAAATAAAATGTTACTCGCCCGTGCGGCTACCGGGGTTCCGACCACTGTTAGTAGAGAGACAAATATAGCAGGAGTCATCTACTATGTATGACGTCAGATGTGATTAAGGAAGTTCGTGGTACAAGTCTTTAATGGAGCTAAGGAGTTCGTGCATCTGAGCTAAGCTCTCTCGCTAGTCTGGTGTGGGGGGGGGGGAGGAGACGACGTGTGGTGGGTGTGCTTCATATTGGGGGATGTGTGGCGGGTGTGCTTCATATTGGGGATGTGTGGTGGGTGTGCTTCATATTGGGGGATGTGTGGCGGGTGTGCTTCATATTGGGGGATGTGTGGTGGGTGTGCTTCATATTGGGGGACGTGTGGTGGGTGTGCTTCATATTGGGGGATGTGTGGTGGGTGTGCTTCATACTGGGGGACGTGTGGTGGGTGTGCTTCATATTGGGGGACATGTGGTGGGTGTGCTTCATATTGGGGGACGTGTGGTGGGTGTGCTTCATATTGGGGGACGTGTGGTGGGTGTGCTTCATATTGGGGGACATGTGGTGGGTGTGCTTCATATTGGGGGACGTGTGGTGGGTGTTCTTCATACTAGGGGACATACTGATGAAGGAATCTGAGTTGATTTCATCAGCACTATCGCCAGTGTGTGGTTGGTATGCGTCATACTGGGAAACTTATTGAGGAGGAGATCTCAACACTATGGTGTTATCTGTTGTGCAATAATGGTGGTCTGTGGACTAAATTAAACTGAATTATCATTATGTGGAATATGTATTACCTAGGTATAGTAAAAGTTAACAATAAATTATAAAAATACCAGATCTATCACTAAAAATAGTTTTACAAGTTTACTTAGGAACATAGCTGAGAGAATAAGGATCGATATTATTTGTAATTATACCAGGGTGTTTATAAAGTCTCACTACACTTGGTATCTAGGTCAATTTGAAAAAAAAATGTTTATGACGTCATCACAATATGTGCTCCCACTGTCAATTGTGCGATACACACGGGTAGTTGTTCAAAGATTTATAGCAAGATTTCCTGATAAACAACCTCCTCATCGCATTACGGTTAGAAATTTGTTGAATAAGTTTATTGCTACTGGAAATGTGGAAGATGCTCCACGATCTGGTAGGCCTGCTGTGAATGATGAAATATGTTTAGATATCCAAGACAGAATCCTTAAAAGTCCAGACAAGTCATTAAGAAAACTGTCGCAACAAGTGAACTTACCATTGAGCACATATTGTGATGACGTCATAAACATTTTTTTTCAAATTGACCTAGATACCAAGTGTAGTGAGACTTAATAAACACCCTATAGTATGGAGGCTGCTGAATTTTGTAATCGCGCGTTGCACGAGCACGACGGGACGACTGAAGAGTCGGATATTTAATGTATGTACTTAAACCTGCGAACCACAGGAAGTACCAGGATACACGCTCTAGTACATCAGTTGAAAGGGACTGAAGAGAGCTGAGAGATTGGATTGCAGTGAGGTGGAATGTTCTACTGACAATTCCAAATGAGATCCTATAGGTCGTTTCAAAATATTTTGAAGGTGTTTAAAATTCCATATCTCTGCAACCAATTGATTGATAATGCTGAAATTTTGCATATGGTCTTGTGATTTTTTGGTCCCAATAAGTACATTCATTTCCTCACCAACAAACGTATAGTTTTAAATATTCTTTATTTGAAGTATACAAATTTAGGCATTTTGGTCAAACCATATATTTGGAGGAATTACCGCTTCATATGAGTGAGCACCCACGGACTTGTCATCTTGAACGTAATGCGCGCCAATTTCCCTGTTTTAAGCACTAAAAAACACATAAAACGCGTCATAGTTATAATTTTATATATGGTCCGAAGTGGGATCGAACCCGTACTCAGTGGCACCGCGCCTTGCCACGAGAAGCCGAACGCTTGGCACACTACCACGCAGCCAACTAAAAAATTGGCTATTGCAGTAGTGTCTTACACGATGACGTTCTCAATGACTATAGCATAGGGTAACGATCACAGACCGGAAATAAATTGTATATTAGTACTTTCCTATTAATGCAAGTATCTCCCAGTAGGGCTGAATACTTGTGTTGTAGACAAACATTTATTGGACGAAACAGCACGAATAGTAGTTCCCAGTGTTATATACTGGGTACAAATAATAATACATAAATATTATTATATGGGGAACTTCCGAGGCGATAATAGGGAATAATAGAACAAAGAAGTATGTGTTAGCACTCGGAAAAATTGACAGACAAACAACAATAGAAAAAAACGAAGAACAATATATGGTCCGAAGTGGGATCGAACCCGTACTCAGTGGCACCGCGCCTTGCCACGAGAAGCCGAACGCTTGGCACACTACCACGCAGCCAACTAAAAAATTGGCTATTGCAGTAGTGTCTTACACGATGACGTTCTCAATGACTATAGCATAGGGTAACGATCACAGACCGGAAATAAATTGTATATTAGTACTTTCCTATTAATGCAAGTATCTCCCAGTAGGGCTGAATACTTGTGTTGTAGACAAACATTTATTGGACGAAACAGCACGAATAGTAGTTCCCAGTGTTTATATACTGGGTACAAATAATAATACATAAATATTATTATATGGGGAACTTCCGAGGCGATAATAGGGAATAATAGAACAAAGAAGTATGTGTTAGCACTCGGAAAAATTGACAGACAAACAACAATAGAAAAAAACGAAGAACAATATATGGTCCGAAGTGGGATCGAACCCGTACTCAGTGGCACCGCGCCTTGCCACGAGAAGCCGAACGCTTGGCACACTACCACGCAGCCAACTAAAAAATTGGCTATTGCAGTAGTGTCTTACACGATGACGTTCTCAATGACTATAGCATAGGGTAACGATCACAGACCGGAAATAAATTGTATATTAGTACTTTCCTATTAATGCAAGTATCTCCCAGTAGGGCTGAATACTTGTGTTGTAGACAAACATTTATTGGACGAAACAGCACGAATAGTAGTTCCCAGTGTTTATATACTGGGTACAAATAATAATACATAAATATTATTATATGGGGAACTTCCGAGGCGATAATAGGGAATAATAGAACAAAGAAGTATGTGTTAGCACTCGGAAAAATTGACAGACAAACAACAATAGAAAAAAACGAAGAACAATATATGGTCCGAAGTGGGATCGAACCCGTACTCAGTGGCACCGCGCCTTGCCACGAGAAGCCGAACGCTTGGCACACTACCACGCAGCCAACTAAAAAATTGGCTATTGCAGTAGTGTCTTACACGATGACGTTCTCAATGACTATAGCATAGGGTAACGATCACAGACCGGAAATAAATTGTATATTAGTACTTTCCTATTAATGCAAGTATCTCCCAGTAGGGCTGAATACTTGTGTTGTAGACAAACATTTATTGGACGAAACAGCACGAATAGTAGTTCCCAGTGTTTATATACTGGGTACAAATAATAATACATAAATATTATTATATGGGGAACTTCCGAGGCGATAATAGGGAATAATAGAACAAAGAAGTATGTGTTAGCACTCGGAAAAATTGACAGACAAACAACAATAGAAAAAAACGAAGAACAATATATGGTCCGAAGTGGGATCGAACCCGTACTCAGTGGCACCGCGCCTTGCCACGAGAAGCCGAACGCTTGGCACACTACCACGCAGCCAACTAAAAAATTGGCTATTGCAGTAGTGTCTTACACGATGACGTTCTCAATGACTATAGCATAGGGTAACGATCACAGACCGGAAATAAATTGTATATTAGTACTTTCCTATTAATGCAAGTTTCTCCCAGTAGGGCTGAATACTTGTGTTGTAGACAAACATTTATTGGACGAAAACAGCACGAATAGTAGTTCCCAGTGTTTATATACTGGGTACAAATAATAATACATAAATATTATTATATGGGGAACTTCCGAGGCGATAATAGGGAATAATAGAACAAAGAAGTATGTGTTAGCACTCGGAAAAATTGACAGACAAACAACAATAGAAAAAAACGAAGAACAATATATGGTCCGAAGTGGGATCGAACCCGTACTCAGTGGCACCGCGCCTTGCCACGAGAAGCCGAACGCTTGGCACACTACCACGCAGCCAACTAAAAAATTGGCTATTGCAGTAGTGTCTTACACGATGACGTTCTCAATGACTATAGCATAGGGTAACGATCACAGACCGGAAATAAATTGTATATTAGTACTTTCCTATTAATGCAAGTATCTCCCAGTAGGGCTGAATACTTGTGTTGTAGACAAACATTTATTGGACGAAACAGCACGAATAGTAGTTCCCAGTGTTTATATACTGGGTACAAATAATAATACATAAATATTATTATATGGGGAACTTCCGAGGCGATAATAGGGAATAATAGAACAAAGAAGTATGTGTTAGCACTCGGAAAAATTGACAGACAAACAACAATAGAAAAAAACGAAGAACAATATATGGTCCGAAGTGGGATCGAACCCGTACTCAGTGGCACCGCGCCTTGCCACGAGAAGCCGAACGCTTGGCACACTACCACGCAGCCAACTAAAAAATTGGCTATTGCAGTAGTGTCTTACACGATGACGTTCTCAATGACTATAGCATAGGGTAACGATCACAGACCGGAAATAAATTGTATATTAGTACTTTCCTATTAATGCAAGTATCTCCCAGTAGGGCTGAATACTTGTGTTGTAGACAAACATTTATTGGACGAAACAGCACGAATAGTAGTTCCCAGTGTTTATATACTGGGTACAAATAATAATACATAAATATTATTATATGGGGAACTTCCGAGGCGATAATAGGGAATAATAGAACAAAGAAGTATGTGTTAGCACTCGGAAAAATTGACAGACAAACAACAATAGAAAAAAACGAAGAACAATATATGGTCCGAAGTGGGATCGAACCCGTACTCAGTGGCACCGCGCCTTGCCACGAGAAGCCGAACGCTTGGCACACTACCACGCAGCCAACTAAAAAATTGGCTATTGCAGTAGTGTCTTACACGATGACGTTCTCAATGACTATAGCATAGGGTAACGATCACAGACCGGAAATAAATTGTATATTAGTACTTTCCTATTAATGCAAGTATCTCCCAGTAGGGCTGAATACTTGTGTTGTAGACAAACATTTATTGGACGAAACAGCACGAATAGTAGTTCCCAGTGTTTATATACTGGGTACAAATAATAATACATAAATATTATTATATGGGGAACTTCCGAGGCGATAATAGGGAATAATAGAACAAATAATAGAACAAATAAATTAATAGGAAAGTACTAATATACAATTTATTTCCGGTCTGTGATCGTTACCCTATGCTATAGTCATTGAGAACGTCATCGTGTAAGACACTACTGCAATAGCCAATTTTTTAGTTGGCTGCGTGGTAGTGTGCCAAGCGTTCGGCTTCTCGTGGCAAGGCGCGGTGCCACTGAGTACGGGTTCGATCCCACTTCGGACCATATATTGTTCTTCGTTTTTTTCTATTGTTGTTTGTCTGTCAATTTTTCCGAGTGCTAACACATACTTCTTTGTTCTATTATTCCCTATTATCGCCTCGGAAGTTCCCCATATAATAATATTTATGTATTATTATTTGTACCCAGTATATAAACACTGGGAACTACTATTCGTGCTGTTTCGTCCAATAAATGTTTGTCTACAACACAAGTATTCAGCCCTACTGGGAGATACTTGCATTAATAGGAAAGTACTAATATACAATTTATTTCCGGTCTGTGATCGTTACCCTATGCTATAGTCATTGAGAACGTCATCGTGTAAGACACTACTGCAATAGCCAATTTTTTAGTTGGCTGCGTGGTAGTGTGCCAAGCGTTCGGCTTCTCGTGGCAAGGCGCGGTGCCACTGAGTACGGGTTCGATCCCACTTCGGACCATATATTGTTCTTCGTTTTTTTCTATTGTTGTTTGTCTGTCAATTTTTCCGAGTGCTAACACATACTTCTTTGTTCTATTATTCCCTATTATCGCCTCGGAAGTTCCCCATATAATAATATTTATGTATTATTATTTGTACCCAGTATATAAACACTGGGAACTACTATTCGTGCTGTTTCGTCCAATAAATGTTTGTCTACAACACAAGTATTCAGCCCTACTGGGAGATACTTGCATTAATAGGAAAGTACTAATATACAATTTATTTCCGGTCTGTGATCGTTACCCTATGCTATAGTCATTGAGAACGTCATCGTGTAAGACACTACTGCAATAGCCAATTTTTTAGTTGGCTGCGTGGTAGTGTGCCAAGCGTTCGGCTTCTCGTGGCAAGGCGCGGTGCCACTGAGTACGGGTTCGATCCCACTTCGGACCATATATTGTTCTTCGTTTTTTTCTATTGTTGTTTGTCTGTCAATTTTTCCGAGTGCTAACACATACTTCTTTGTTCTATTATTCCCTATTATCGCCTCGGAAGTTCCCCATATAATAATATTTATGTATTATTATTTGTACCCAGTATATAAACACTGGGAACTACTATTCGTGCTGTTTCGTCCAATAAATGTTTGTCTACAACACAAGTATTCAGCCCTACTGGGAGATACTTGCATTAATAGGAAAGTACTAATATACAATTTATTTCCGGTCTGTGATCGTTACCCTATGCTATAGTCATTGAGAACGTCATCGTGTAAGACACTACTGCAATAGCCAATTTTTTAGTTGGCTGCGTGGTAGTGTGCCAAGCGTTCGGCTTCTCGTGGCAAGGCGCGGTGCCACTGAGTACGGGTTCGATCCCACTTCGGACCATATATTGTTCTTCGTTTTTTTCTATTGTTGTTTGTCTGTCAATTTTCCGAGTGCTAACACATACTTCTTTGTTCTATTATTCCCTATTATCGCCTCGGAAGTTCCCCATATAATAATATTTATGTATTATTATTTGTACCCAGTATATAAACACTGGGAACTACTATTCGTGCTGTTTCGTCCAATAAATGTTTGTCTACAACACAAGTATTCAGCCCTACTGGGAGATACTTGCATTAATAGGAAAGTACTAATATACAATTTATTTCCGGTCTGTGATCGTTACCCTATGCTATAGTCATTGAGAACGTCATCGTGTAAGACACTACTGCAATAGCCAATTTTTTAGTTGGCTGCGTGGTAGTGTGCCAAGCGTTCGGCTTCTCGTGGCAAGGCGCGGTGCCACTGAGTACGGGTTCGATCCCACTTCGGACCATATATTGTTCTTCGTTTTTTTCTATTGTTGTTTGTCTGTCAATTTTTCCGAGTGCTAACACATACTTCTTTGTTCTATTATTCCTTATAATTTTATATCCGGTGCATCCCATTTCCTGTCGTTTTGTTGTGATTTATGTGCAACGGCGTTTCCTAATTATTGGGTAATTTCGTTAAATTTGTGATCTGTTAGTCAATGGGTATAAAAGTAAAGTTCCTTACATTGCAATCAGTGGCAATAAAGGTGTATAAATATTTTTGCATAGAAGCTAAGCGTGGAAAACTGTATCGAAGCATCTCAAAGCCAGAAAAGAGAACTATTCACGCATTGGGTATAAGCAAACGCTTTTTCAAACAAGTGCTTAAAGCTAACGGAGTGTCCAGTTCAATCAAGACTAGGACGCTAGGAAGAAAGAAAGTAGTAGATAGTTTTGACAAGGAAGTGATTAGAAGAGCAATTTGTAAAATGTTCGATTCCAAAGAAACTGTGACTTTAAGAAAACTGAAAATTCGACTGAGAGCAGAAAATGACATTGTTGTGTCGAAAACAACATTATGGAGAACTGTTAGAAGCATCGGTTTTACGTTTAGAAAGTACGATAGTGGTAGAAATGTCATCTGCGAGAAGCCGCACTTAGTTTCTATGAGGAGTAAATATTTACGTGAAGTACGGGAAATGCGTAACCAAGGTTATGATATTGTATTTCTAGATGAATCTTGGATAAATTCTCACCACACAAGTGCAAAGGAATGGCAGTTATCAGATGGAAGTATTAAAAGATGTGTACCCACTGGAAAAGGACAGCGTATTATAATGGCACATGCAGGCAGCCGAAAAGAAGGGTTGGTGAAAAATGCAGAACTTATATTCACCTCTAATTGTACTGACAACAGGGACTATCACACCGAGATGAATGGCCATATATTTAGAGAGTGGATTGAAAATACTCTTCTTCCAATTCTAGACAGACCATCCTGTCTGGTAATGGACAACGCGTCGTACCACAACGCTGTGGCAGAAGAAGACAAAATTCCTACATCTACCAGTACAAAAGATGTTATAAAGATTTGGCTAAGAAAGGAAGGAATTCCATTTAACGAGGGATTTTTGAAACCTGAATTACTGTCACTTGTTAAGAAATCGCAAAAGACCAAAGTATTCCAAATAGACAAAATCATTCAACAGCATGGTCATACGTGCTTTGCTTTTTGGGCAAAAATTAAAGGGCAGGTGGCAGCTGAGAATACAAGTTTTAAACTATGCGATATAAAAGGACTGACATATGCTGCTCTATCACAGATTGACAAAGATTTTTGGTGCAAATGTGAAGATCGTGTCTTAAAAGAAGAAAATGACTATTGGAAAAAAGATGGACTATCGTTCGTTCAGCCCAGATTAGTAATCAATATGTTAGACTCCTCTGATTCAGAATAAATGAAATAATAATGGACGTTTTTATATGTCCGCATGATCAATCTTAGCTAAAGTGATAACGTTTTGAAAATGTAAAGATTCTTGATATGTGTACTGCAGGCATGCAAAGAAACTAAATCACTTTCATATGTCTTGTTTACGTAAAATAATGAAAGTCACATGGAAAGACATAAAACGAACAATGTAGCTCTTTACAGTGAAGAGGATCCCGTGCTTACATCGAACTCTTAGTCACATGCGTACCCATAAACAATAACTTTGCTTGATATGTCATGCTCGTTATCGCTCGCAACGGATAATTAATTTTTTAAAATGTATTCTTTGTTGTATATTGTTTAAATAGTTTTCATTAATGGAACTGTTTATACGCTGATTTGTTTTAGACCGTCTGTAAAGGCTATAACATTGACATTCTCATAGTATTTTAAAGAAAGTAAACAATAGAAAGTAAACAGTTGATAAACGCCTCCAACTTTCAAGTTGTGTAGAGACGCCTATGTCGAGAAGCTGATTTCCATTAATGTACGGTAAATATTTTCTCCAGGAGCAAAAAGATCCGTAAATTCACTGAGATCAAAGGAAAGTGCTGCTTCATGATGAAGCATACTTCCTACATCATTAAATTTTGTGAAATCGGTGGGACCTTGGAAAAACAAGGCCAGATGCAAAAAATCAAGTTTGTAAGTGCACGGAAAGAGGAGATATTTCATGTTAATCGTGAACATTTAGATTTGAAACGACCAATAGCAAGTTATTTTACAGTTTATTTAATGTCAATAATGTGATCACAAGATAATTAACGCAGTGTCGCTGTTACGGTACAGCATTGCAAGACATTACACATTTAACATTTATAACATAGTTGACATAATGGAGCGGAATATTTTACCTGTGCGGACGAACTATCCTCAAAAATGTGAGACTCATCCAAAATAAAAGAAACATTACCCAGAGAAATAGTGGCTGACAAGAAGAACTGATAATAAAGTGTTACGCATCCTGTCCTGTATGAAAAGACGTCTTTCTGTTCACTCTTAGAACGAAAATGTGTTTGTTGAACAAGCTGTAACTCACTGTAAGAGATGGTGTAATATGTGTTCTAACCTATGACGCACTCGGAAACAGGAGAAACGTTTGGATGGATGGACAGACATGGACATATACGCAAAACAAATAAAAGAAATATTAAACATAAAAACATTTTGATTTGGAAGCGATTCATGAACATAGCTCAAAAAGACAATGGACTGTATCAGGTATTAGAGTGGCTGATTTCCCATATAACTTTCAAACTAATAGAAGCAATTCAGTGAATTTCGACACGAACTGGTGAATGAGAAGCACGGAAACCTAAGGAACTCTCTAAATGAACTTCTTGAGGATACCTGAAACACACGTGATTTATTTTAATTGGGTCTTATGCTGACAAGAAATGTGGTCACGTGGCAGCCAGTTTGACTAATTAAACGCGCTAACAGCGTCTATTTGTGCTCCTCTCATCAGACATTAGCAAACGTCAACAGTCGCATAAAAACATCTATCATAATCATCTACATGACAACCAATCAATCAGGCACACGACCTGGTAAAGACACTTCAGGCGTCGCATGCAGTACATTTGTGTCCACCTTACCAGAGAGCCCACCTGAACAGGTAGACTTATAATGAATGCACCTTAAATTTCCCCGTTCCAACCTCACCCATCTCCTCGACTAGACAGAGACCTGCAGGTTATTTGGAGGGAATTCAGGTCAAAGGGTCCTCTCGGCGAATAGGCTGACATTTCACACTCTTTGTCAGACTTTTCATTGCTTGTCTGTGTTATTTCACCTGGCCAGGATAACTCCACGTCTGGAAGCTATGTTAATTCTTCATGAAAATCTGGCCACAAACCCAAACAGATAATTATTTGTATCTTCGTTAAAACATATACAAACCCAAACAGATAATTATTTGTATCTTCGTTAAAACATATACAAACCCAAACAGATAATTATTTGTATCTTCGTTAAAACATATACAAACATAAACAGATAATTATTTGTATCTTCGTTAAAACATATACAAACATAACACCACGAGAAAGAAAGTAAAAAAAAAAAAAAGAATCCCATCACGTCTCTAGTATGGTGTTATTTACTGACCATCGGAGCTTTTTGTAGATGATATCAGCACGTCTTGGTGATCACGATGTTTCTCTACTTTCCCAGGTCCTCTGAAAACAGACTAACCAGTCTGAGAGGCCAAGCAAACAGTGATTGAAGAGGGAAGGGCAACACGGTAGACAAAAAAAGCTTTCTGAGGTCCGATATGTTGGATCAGCAAATTATCGCAGCGTTTTGTAAACTGTACACACGCACCTGATCATAAACAAAGAAATTCTCAAGACCTACAATTAAATATCACAGTTGAGGGAATACATCTGGAGACAGTCCAGAGCTACAACTACCTGGGACATACTATAACCATTGTTGGAAAATGTAAAATTGAAATAAACTAAAGAATAGGAATGGCAAAAAGTAATTTTAATGCCATGAAAAATATACTAACAACAAAACAAATATCAACAGGGCTGAAACTAAGAATGACAGAATGTTACATTTTCTCAATATTACTGTATGGTGCAGAAACATGGACATTAGACCAGAAAATTGAAGCCTTTGAAATGTGGATTTATAGAAGAATAGGTAGAATTGGATGGAAACAAAAAATAACAAACGATGAAGTTTTAAAACAACTAAAAGTAAAAAGAGAACTACTAAATACAATTAAGACAAGACAAATGAAATTTTCGGGGCATGTTAAAAGACACAACAGCCTACTAAAAGTAATATTGGAAGGAAAAATACAAGGTAAAACAGGAAGAGGCAGACCAAGACTAATATGGACGAGTAACATCAAAAGATGGACAAGTCAATCTATGACAGCCTGCACCAACAAAGCAAGAAACAGAGTAGAATGGCGATCCATGGTAGCCAACCTTCGTTGCGGAGAAGGCACTCGATGATGATGATGACACACGCACCTACACTCGCTTAACGTCCTTTACAATGCGGACGATAAAGAGCACAAGTAGTCGAGCGAACACAGAAGTAGTTTGCCACGAGAATAGTTACAGAAACAATTAACAAAAATACTGTCACTAGACGAATACAAAATGTGTGTGGGTGAGAGAGAGAGAGAAATGGGGTGTCGTACCCTCCTTAATATGAATGATCTAGATCTAATCTAGCAAATGTTCCGATGACACAGATGCATGCATGTAAAAGAAAACAATTACAAATATAGGTGGAAGAAAAATGACCCACAAAATCATAAATCCTATTTCAGAACATTAACATAAAAATATAACGCTTGTTTGCTATCTTAAATCAAACACAGGATTGTTTATTTTAAGCACAAAAAGCTGTGTTATCTTAGATAAAATGAAAGTTATGTTTGTATTAAATCAATCATACATTTGTACATTTTAGATATTGTCAATAATGGGTTAAAATATCCCGTTACAGAGCGAACAGGGCAGTTTTATGACGAGAAGTTTCGCCTATTTTCACTTCTAACTTTTAATTTACTTGTCTTTTGTATGTTGTGTCGCCTCTTGTGTATCTTCATCATGTGCTTCGATCATCTACCACTCTCTCGCCCGTGTGTCACTGGTGGAGAATTCACTTATAGATGATTGAATGAGTGTAGTGCAGATATCTATACTTCAATGTTGACAAAACAAGAGACGATAACCTCCCAGGACAAATTTTACATGAAGATACAGATACAAGTATTATATATACACACTTCTGACACAAGATACAGATACAAGTATTATATATACACACTTCTAACACAAGATACAGATACAAGTGTTATATATACACACTTGTAACACATCCCAGCCATCTCAAACTTTATGTCAGTTATTTGAAGAGGAGGGGGTGGAGAGAGAGAAACTATCCTTGCGGCATTATCCCATTCAAGGGGTCTGTCGGGAAGGACTTATAGGATTGGAGAATAAAGGCAGCGATTATGCTGCATTTGCCACAAGGTGTCTTGTCAGTTATTCATCATCAATGAATGCCATCTCCACATCGAAGTTTGGCCACCATTCTGATTTGTCACTGTTTTGATAGTGTCATAGGCTGACTAGTCCATTTTTGACGTTGCTTGTCCATGTTGGTCTCAGTCTGCCTCTTTAACCGTGTATTTTCCCTTCCAAGATCACTTTTAGTTGGCTGCTGTGTCTCTTAACATGCCTCACCAAATCTCATTTGTTGTAATTGTGTTCTGTAGTTTTTAAATTTATTTTTAGTAGTGTGGAGCGCCATTCCACATGTAGCTAATCTTAGACTGTGTAAATTATTTCATTTCACCACAACTACTGCATACTTTATGGAGACTATTACAGAAGCAATTGACGGAACAAAAGGAGAGTCCATAACAAAGGATAATCATGAATGTCACAACAATTTTATACGCTTCACCAAAATATTTTTATCATGTTTGTGACAACACGAACGCTATGATCAACGAAATTTTCTTTTCTTGCAAAGACAAACGCACACAAATACAGAAAACAAAAGTATGTGCTCCCTTTCTAGTCGTGTCCCAATGCAAACATGGCTAAAGCAGATTTCAAACATCCCCTGCCACACACAATCTAAAACAACAAATTCAAAGACTACCTGAAATTCTGCTTCCTGTTGTATAAAAGTTGGATTCGTTTCCTTTTAACAGAAGAAATATTTGACCAGATCAAGGGAAAAAAATGCACACTGAAATGTATTTTTCACAGGACAACCCACAATAGTGGACACATCTGGTAATACCTCATCAAACTTCAGAGACGAATTAACCGAATATCCCAAACTGCAGAGATCTTAAACAAGAGACAATTTTTTCGCCAGGATAGGTCACATTTTATACAGAATGCAAGTCTCTTCTAATCGCATTACAAAACAAACTAGCGAACAGAGACTCCAAAGCACAAGAAGGGAGCAAACAAAATGTAAAAAAACACTGCAGTTGTAATCCAGTGCCTGCTATCTCAATGTGAAATTGGCGGAAATTAGAGGGCACCTGCACTACCCAAAACAAATAACAAAATAGAACAGTTATTGAGTTATTGAGTTATTTGCGGGTCATCATCATTGCACTCCGAACATGTCCATAAAATAGAACAGTTCTACTACCATGTGATTTATAAAGAGGCCAAGGTCATCTTACACAACAAATAACACTTGGAGTGGGGAAGAAAGCTGAGTATATATGATGACCCTATACGCCAAATGAGGAGATTCCAGCAGACCAGCATCATTTGTCTGAGAACTGGTCACTGTAGACTCCTAATTAATCTCTACCGTCTTAGAGTGCCTCTCACAACTGAGGAGATTCCAGCATCATTTGTCTGAGAACTGGTCACTGTAGACTCCTAATTAATCTCTACCGTCTTAGAGTGCCTCTCACAACTGAGGAGATTCCAGCAGACCAGCATCATTTGTCTGAGAACTGGTCACTGTAGACTCCTAACTAATCTCTACCGTCTTAGAGTGCCTCTCAAAACTGAGGAGATTCCAGCAGACCAGCATCATTTGTCTGAGAAATGGTCACTGTAGACGCCTAATTAATCTCTACTGTCTCAGAGTGTCTTCTACAACTGAGGAGATTCCAGCAGACCAGCATCTTTCGTCTGAGAACTGGTCACTGTAGATCACAATTAATCTCTACCGTCTGAGGGTGTCTCTCACAAACGAAAGCCCATTTGGAACGGATATCCAGGACCCAGGGCAAATCCCAATAACAACACACACCCCCCCACCCCCACACCATAAGGACACAGAACCACTGCCAAATATGGCGAGAGAATTAACTCAAAAACTATGGGGCAGTTGTCACGATCTGGCAAGAACTACAATCAATCAGCTTCATCACGACCAATGGGATTGTAGATATGACATCACGTACTGTAACAACTTTAACTATAACACAACTTATAATACAAGACGAAAGGCCTCTCCTACCTAAACTGGGTGGGTACAGCTGGAAGTACCGTTGCATCAAGGGTGGGGGAGTCATGCCAGTAAGAGCAGCATTCAAAGCTATGTCTATTCACGGGACAGGACACCCTCAAGAAGAACAACAGAAACAACTGCTGCCAGGCAGTCGTCATCGAGGGAAGCCTAGCTCTGGGATCCACCCAAACAGAAGCTATGGGCAAGGTGAGCTCTACTACGGGTAAGGTGAGCTCTGCTACAGGTAAGGTGAGCTCTACTATGGGTAAGGTGAGCTCTACTACGGGTAAGGTGAGCTCTGCTATGGGTAGGGTGAGCTCTACTACGGGTAAGGTGAGCTCTACTACGGGTAAGGTGAGCTCTGCTATGGGTAGGGTGAGCTCTGCTATGGGTAAGGTGAGCTCTACTATAGGTATGTTGAGCTCTACTATGGGTAAGGTGAGCTCTACTACGGGTAAGGTGAGCTCTGCTATGGGTAAGGTGAGCTCTACTACGGGTAAGTGAGCTCTGCTATGGGTAAGGTGAGTAAGGTGAGCTCTACTACGGGTAAGGTGAGCTCTGCTATGGGTAAGGTGAGCTCTACTACGGTTAAGGTGAGCTCTACTACGGGTAAGGTGAGCTCTACTAAGGGTAAGGTGAGCTCTACTACGGGTAAGGTGAGCTCTGCTATGGGTAAGGTGAGCTCTGCTATGGGTAAGGTGAGCTCTGCTATGGGTAAGGTGAGCTCTGCTATGGGTAGGGTGAGCTCTACTACGGTAAGGTGAGCTCTGCTATGGGTAGGGTGAGCTCTGCTATGGGTAGGGTGAGCTCTACTATAGGTATGTTGAGCTCTACTATGGGTAAGGTGAGCAGTTTTAACAGTACTGGTAGGCCTCCACCCTACAAGGACAATTATACCTCTAACAAAGGTCCATGCTGTCCAAGGCAAGGTGTGTCAGTTACAGCGTAGGTTAGGGGAAAATCACTACATATATGAATGTAAGAGTACTGGCCATGTGATAGCGCATCTTGTATCAAGACGTTACTACCTCTCCATCAAAGTACAGGATAAAGGGCCAATTTCGCACGATCAATCAATTGGACGCTGAAGAAGTATTCAAATTCTACAAAGACAAACTACAACCGTAGCCATCAAATAGTAGTAACTATGAAAGATCTCATAAAAAGACAATGTTTTTTTTAAAAAAGAAACTATAAAGTCATCATCAAGTACCATGTCTGCTGGTGAAGGTGATCATGTCTCTGCACAACTTTCGATCTCGGCAGTTATTTATC
Organism: Megaustenia siamemsis; assembly: GCA_032433765.1. Classification (NCBI taxonomy): domain Eukaryota; kingdom Metazoa; phylum Mollusca; class Gastropoda; order Stylommatophora; family Ariophantidae; genus Megaustenia; species Megaustenia siamemsis. The sequence goes on along the minus strand of JAVIAB010000092.1, from coordinate 45,308,789 downwards.
ATTTCCGTTGCTGACCTTCTGCCAAGCCATTCCCTTAAGCTGCCTGGTATCTTTTCTCGTTGTTTCAATCTATCTCTTCGTCACTCGATTTTTCCAGTTGTCACAATATATTCCACTTGTTCCCTTCTCATTATATGGTCAAAAAATGATGATTGTTTCTTCCTAATATTGGAAATTAGCTCTCTTTTTAATTATAACGTATGTTGCATTAGTATAATTAAATAGAAAAATATGAAATTATGACAGTTAAATTATATTCTGCAGTAATTTTAACATTTTGTTACAAAATGACAGTAATACTAATACAAGATTGGCGTAGTGATCAATGAATCATTGGACTAGGCTGTTTAGTTTCACCAAGAATCGTCATTAAATTACACCCCGTTTTGTAGTAGTAAGATTGAAAGATCAGAACACAGCGAATCAATTTGTGAGTTTACCAACTGTGAGGTCAAAGACACCAAATTTGTTGTTACAAATCAACTATTGACAACCAAATTTGTTGTTACAAATCAACTCTTGACAACCAAATTTGTTGTTACAAATCAACTCTTGACAACCAAATTTGTTGTTACAAATCAACTATTGACAACCGCACTGAAGTTGACATCAATTAATAAAATAATAAAATATTATTTGCTGAAAAAAAGTAAAGTTTATTGATTATATTTCAAACTGCAGCAATCATTATTATTATTGTACCGATTGTATTATATCAGGACTGTACTGTTGCAATTAAGTATAAGTATCCTAGGTAAACAAACAGATATGTTCTTCTAAAAAATAATAATTAATTATAATGAATCCTACCTGTTCACATGATGCACATTTGATCCCTAGAAGTAAACAAATGGAAAAAAGCATCCCATTTCTTCTTTATCAAGTGTAGTGGAAGTCGCAAAACTCCAGCATTAGTCCGTGATTTTGAATCACTAGTCGCAAAGAACGATACATTCATTTTACAAGTACCAGGTCTAGTCTTTGTGCTACTTGCAAGAAATCACTATTCCTGTGTCTCAATTTCAAGCCGAAGACGATCATATGCAGCTATCTGAGCCAAGTAGTAAATCGATTTCCTCCCATTCTCAACAAACACAATGCGAAAAAAAAGAATTAGAACGGCTAGAGAATTAGATATCACGTGTTAACTGATATTTGGCAGAACCAAAATGTGAAAATATGTTTACTATTTTTAAATGTTATAGTCAATTTAATATTTCTGTACTCGTTAAGAGAGTTCCACAAATAGAAACTAAATTATTATCCTAACACAACAAATGGTCAGCAATAACATCTCTAAACAATGAAGTTTACGAATGTAGTCCTTGCTAAGAAGCCTGGCGGTGTACGATACACCCTTAAAGCAGGTAGCCTAATCGTCGACTAGACGAGGTCTGCACGCTTTTCCGAGGTGTGCGTAAGGTATCAAGTACACACGTATACACACACAAACACGGGGCCCTTATCTTACTCCGGTTTGTGAACCAAGCCCTGGGCTATGTCTGCACGAAGTAGCTGGATTGGATCTTATCAGTGAACACGAATCTGCCACAAACCATAAAGTAGTGGTTTTAAAATGATTACAGTGATATTTGCTTGCAAAACAAAGCACAACTTATCACTGCCTATTTAACTTCACACAACTGCACTGGTCTAGAAGACGTCGCCGTTTAGTCACGCACCTGAATTATCCAAATTATTTATCACATATGCCACAGTGATATAAATTGGCAACTAATCTCCGGTTATCTATATCTACTGTTTTGAAAAGAACTTTGACCAGACAACAGTACCCATAGACTCGTTTCGCACACTCTGTTGCCGGCCGGAAGATCTCGCTATCACTGGTGAACTGACGAGCCTGAACGAGAGCTGTAGATTTTTGAGTTGTTCATTCATACAACGCTAGCAGCCAGCCACGTCTGTTCAGTTCACTGAAGCAGTTCCGCCTGTGTCCTGAATACCCGGGCATTCAGTGTCAAAGTGTACCCCCGGCCCCTCCCCCGTAGGAACCTCTGGCCTCTCCTTGTACCCAGGTGCTTACTTTGTTCTTTGTCGGTGTTTGCGCCACAATCAACCCACTCATTTTTGGCGCTTTGTGCTAACAAAATACATCTACACTAATAATCATTAATTTCAGGTAAAATAATACAAGAACAAGAAGATAATATTACCTCTACTGAGATGGAGTTGTTTGGACGAGTGACAGGAAACAGCCTGAGAGACAAGATCAGAAATGAAGAACTGAGAAAAAATCTAGAAATAACCCCAGCTATACAATCTATAAAGAAACAACAGATAAAATGGCTTGGCCACGTGACAAGGCAGAGTGATCTATCTCTCTTTCGTTCACCCTAAGCATTGTCTATATCTGCAATGTCGTTTCCTGTATACATTTTACTGTCTTTTGTAATTCTTGCAGTGGCCCATATAGTTTTGTCTGTAGTGTTGTATCTATGGGCCAATGGATTTTCCTTAGTCTACTATATTCTGTGCAATCTTGAAGTATGTGTTCAGCAGTCTGGGGCGCCTGTCCACATGTACAGGTAGTTGATGTGCCGATCATGAATTTTGCATACATGTGACTATGGAGTCGATTGTGTCCTGTTCTGAGGCGTATAATGATAACTTGTTCATACCTATTCAGCAGAGTGATGAAAATACAACACAACGAGCCCTCAATAAACGTTGTGAGAACACCAGGCTCAAGGGTCGACCATGAAAAAGATGGATCGACGGAATATTAGAATCACTAGGAAACATATCAGCAGAGACGAACAGAAGAGCAAAAGACTGCAAATGATATCTCCCCTCGATGCTGAAAGGCAAATGAGGAAGGGAAGAAGAAGGTAAAATAATAACAAATCAACACACACACAAACAGTTGTAACAAATACGTTTTCTTCTACTGCCTGAAACGTGAGGTGTGTGGAGAGGATATACATGTACCTGCTAGATGTGTAGCCAGCTTGAACTGTTGTCTTATTTAGTGACTTCTGATTCCAGCATGGTTCTTAGACCGACAGCAATGGTTATATATATCACACCTTACGTCATTCCTGTACTGTCTGACGTCACACAGTACTCACAATGTAAGAATAAGTCACGTAAATGTTCCCTCCTCGCCTTGCAAAATTTTGGGGGAAATATGGTGTTAGTGAACTTTCATTTTCCTATAACCACGTCACATTCTCGAATGATGTCAGTACCACTCCAAGACGCATCTTCTTCCAGAACAATCTTTGCTGGCTATTTTTAGAGGATGGGTAAACTTTGGAGCCTTTTTGTTAAAAATAAAAAAATAAAAAAAATAAAAAAAATCGCTACTTCTGAGAATTGAACACGCGCTCTTCAGGTCAGGAAGCGATCACACTAAAACAATCAGCAACTGGAGATAACCTCACAATGTATCTTGTCCAAGTAGGTGCCTGTTATTCTTGCCTCTTGTTAGTATTCTTCTCGTGTCCAAGAACATTACAACTAATCCATTGGTTGTCATCCCACTGTGCAGTTGGCGGGAATGAGAGGGTAGATACGTTATTTAAAAACAAAATCAATCAATAAAAAGGCAGTAGAAAGGAGCAGTTCAGACACCATGCGAACTATAGAGAAGCAAACCCATCATACGCAACTAATTCCACTGGGAGTGGGAAAGAAGGTTGGACAACAGCAACTACGATACACCAATTATATAGATTTTAACAAACCATCATTTTCAGCCTGAGAACCGGCCACTGTAGACTCCTAAGTCATCTCTACCGTCTTAAAGTGTCCCCACAAAAAGACCCACTTGGAACTGTTTTCCAGGACCTAGAGCATGTCCTCTATCTGTGTCCAGCACACAAGGAACCATTGTGTTAAATATAGCCAGTGGGTGCTGAATAATGGCAGAAACTATGGGACAGTCCTCACGACCCGGAGAGAACTGTCAGTTTATTGTGGAACCGAGACTAGAGATGGAACCTCATGAACCCAATACCAGATGGTAGGTATCTCCTACAGAACTGAGTGGGTGCAACATGCTGAAACTGTTACGTTAATTGAAAAACGCCCCATACGTCCAATGTCGGGACAAGACATGCGAGAAGAGCCGCCTTCAAAGCCCTATCCACGGGGAAGGGCACATAACAACTGCTGCTTCGCAGTTACCATCGGAAGTAGGAAAGACTATAGGAGAACACCCAAACAGAAACCAGTGTTAGGGTGTGCCTAACAGCCCTGGCTGACATCCACCCTGCGAGAAGGAAAACTCCTGCGTCAAAGATCCAGCTTGCCGAAGTCAAAGGTGTCAGCCACGGCGCAGGTTTAGGGAAACATTAGAACACACACACGCCGCCTATACAAGTATTGACAATGTGAACAGCTCATTGTTTGTTATGATGTTATTCTTCTTACACCTCCATCATGAAACATGATAACAAGTTGGCACGACCGCAAGACAAGATGAGGAGGAAGTGATCTCCTCGGTGTCTCTCAATGTTCAACGTTTTGTTCTTGTTGTTTTCCAAGTTGTTTTCCATGTCAAGACTTGCTTTGGGATTATTTCTTCTCATCACACATGGCTGATGTGTGTGTGTGCCATTTCTGATTATTAATGACTGCTTGATCATTTCTGTTATTTCTACACTAGTCCTTAATTCATTCCATTTTGTACAAAGACTTTTCCCAAATAGTCACTTACTGTAGAAAGTATTTCGTTATTTTATCCTTCGCGTCCACTTTTATGGTGAAAATAATTCTTTTGCATAAGTAAGGACACTTAATGCATTTGAAATTAAATCATAAGTTTTTTTTTTTTTTTTACAGCAGTATTTAGGGTACTAAAGGACACTAAAGAACGCAAAACGCTATAGCCAAACACCTTTGTAAAGAAAGACAGATAACTCAAGCTATTTATATAAAAAATTATACAAACTTAAACGTGGTCAGTCACGAGATTAAGTTTCTGTGTGAGTAATTCTGTGTGAGGTCAAAGCAAAAAGAGAGCTAATTTCCAATATCAGGAACAATCATCATTTTTTAGCCATGTAATGAGAAGAGAACAACTGGAATATACTGTACCAGCTGGAAAAGTTGAGGGACCAAGAGATAGAGGGAAGCAAAGAGAAAAAAATAACAGACAGCTTAAGAGAATGGCTTGGCAGAGGGTCAACAACAGAAATGATAAGTAGCTGCTGAGATCGAAAATTGTGGAGAGACATGATCATCTACGCCAGTAAGCCCGATAATTGATGATGATGATGATGTGAGTAATTTGTTTGTAGTAGTATTTGTTGTTTCCGTCGTACACGTCATCAACAAGCCCCACTAAGATTTTCGTCGTGCGCGTCATCAACAAGCCCCACTAAGATTTCCGTCGTGCACGTCATCAACAAGCCCCACTAAGATTTCCGTCGTACACGTCATCAACAAGCCCCACTAAGATTTCCGTCCTGCACGTCATCAACAAGCCCCACTAAGATTTCCGTCGTACACGTCATCAACAAGTCCCACTAAGATTTCCGTCGTACACGTCATGAACAACTCCCACTAAGATTTCCACCGTGCACGCCATCAACAAGTCCCACTAAGATTTCCACCGTGCACGCCATCAACAAGTCCCACTAAGATTTCCACCGTACACGTCATGAACTACTCCCACTAAGATTTCCGTCGTACACGTCACCAACAACTCCCACTAAGATTTCCGTCGTGCACGTCATCAACAACTCCACTTAGATTTCCGTCGTACACGTCATCAGCAAGTCTCACTAAGATTTCCGTGGTACACGTCTTCAACAACTCCCACTAAGATGTCCGTCTTGCACGTCATCAACAACTCCCACTTAGATTTCCGTCTTGCACGTCATAAACAAGTCCCACTAATATTTCCGTCGTGCACGACATCAACAAATCCCACTAAGATTTCTGTCGTACATGTCATCAACAACTCCTACTAAGATTTCCGTCGTGCACGTCATCAACAACTCCTACTAAGATTTCCGTCTTACACGTCATCACATGTCCCACTAAGATTTCCGTCGTACACGTCTTCAACAACTCCCAATAAGATTTCCGTCGTGCACGTCTTCAATAACTCCCAGTTAGATTTCCGTCGTTCACGTCATCAACAACTCCCAATAAGATTTCCGTCGTGCACGTCATCAACAACTCCCACTAACATTAAAGTCGTGCACGTCATCAACAAGTCCCACTTAGATTTCCGTCGTACACGTCATTAACAAATCCCACTAAGATTTCCGTCGTGCACGTCATCAACAAGTCCCACTAAGATTTCTGTCGTGCACGTCATCAACAAGTCCCACTAAGATTTCCGTCGTACACGTCATCAACAAGCTCCACTGAGATTTTCGTCGTACACATCATCAACAAGCCCCACTAAGATTTCTGTCGTACACGTCATCAACAAGCCCCTACTAAGATTTCAATAGTTCACGTCATCAACAAACCCCCACTAAGATTTTCGTCGTACACGTCATCAACAAGCTCCACTGAGATTTTCGTCGTACACATCATCAACAAGCCCCACTAAGATTTCCGTCGTACACGTCATCAACAAGCCCCCCACTAAGATTTCCGTCGTACACGTCATCAACAAGCCCCCCGCTAAGATTTTCGTCGTACACGTCATCAACAAGCCACACTAAAATTTCCGCCGTACACGTCATTAACAAGCCCCACTAAGATTTCCATCGTACACGTCATCAACAAGCCCCACTAAGATTTCCGTCGTGCACGTGATCAGTAATTCCCACTAAGAGTTCCGTCGTACACGTCATCAACAAGCCCCACTAAGATTTCCGTCGTACACGTCATGAAGAACTCCCACTAAGATTTCCACCGTGCACGCCATCAACAAGTCCCACTAAGATTTCCGTCGTACACGTCATGAAACTACTCCCACTAAGATTTCCGTCGTATACGTCACCAACAACTCCCACTTAGATTTCCGTCGTGCACGTCATCAACAACTCCCACTTAGATTTCCGTCGTACACGTCATCAGCAAGTCCCACTAAGATTTCCGTGGTACACGTCTTCAACAACTCCCACTAAGATGTCCGTCTTGCACGTCATCAACAACTCCCACTTAGATTTCCGTCTTGCACGTCATAAACAAGTCCCACTAATATTTCCGTCGTGCACGACATCAACAAATCCCACTAAGATTTCTGTCGTACATGTCATCAACAACTCCTACTAAGATTTCCGTCTTACACGTCATCACATGTCCCACTAAGATTTATGTCGTACACGTCTTCAACAACTCCCACTAAGATTTCCGTCGTGCACGTCTTCAATAACTCCCAGTTAGATTTCCGTCGTGCACGTCATCAACAACTCCCAATAAGATTTCCGTCGTGCACGACATCAACAAATCCCACTAAGATTTCTGTCGTACATGTCATCAACAACTCCTACTAAGATTTCCGTCTTACACGTCATCACATGTCCCACTAAGATTTATGTCGTACACGTCTTCAACAACTCCCACTAAGATTTCCGTCGTGCACGTCTTCAATAACTCCCACTTAGATTTCCGTCGTACACGTCATTAACAAATCCCACTAAGATTTCCGTCGTGCACGTCATCAACAAGTCCCACTAAGATTTCTGTCGTGCACGTCATCAACAAGCCCCACTAAGATTTCCGTCGTACACATCATCAACAAGCCCCACTAAGATTTCTGTCGTACACGTCATCAACAAGCCCCACTAAGATTTCCGTCGTACACATCATCAACAAGCCCCACTAAGATTTCTGTCGTACACGTCATCAACAAGCCCCTACTAAGATTTCCGTCGTTCACGTCATCAACAAACCCGCACTAAGATTTTCGTCGTACACGTCATCAACAAGCCCCACTAAGATTTCCGTCGTACACGTCATCAACAAGCCCCACTAAGATTTCCGTCGTACACGTCGTCAGCAAGTCCCAATAAGATTTCCGTCGTACACGTCATCAACAAGCCCCCACTAAGATTTCCGTCGTACACGTCATCAACAAGCCCCCGCTAAGATTTTCGTCGTACACGTCATCAACAAGCCACACTAAAATTTCCGCCGTACACGTCATTAACAAGCCCCACTAAGATTTCCATCGTACACGTCATCAACAAGCCCCACTAAGATTTCCGTCGTGCACGTGATCAGTAATTCCCACTAAGAGTTCCGTCGTACAAGTCATCAACAAGCCCCACTAAGATTTCCGTCGTGCTCGTCATCAAGTAGTCCCACTAAGATTTCAGTCGTGCTTTCCTGAACCATCAAACTGTATTGCTTGCCTCAGTCCTAATGGCAACCCTACCATCACGTTGTGGTTTATGTCATTTTCACTGACGCGGGAAACCTTCTTCCTCTTCAGCACTGGCAGATTTGTAATTGCTGTACGATTCTTTACCGCCCAGCGACCATTTAATGTGCTCATTTTTTTAACTTTAACTCCCACTTGTAATGTAACATACGCAGAGTGCACGCTGGCCTTTTCCGATAGGACTAGGCATCGGATTTCAATACCGACAGGCCCGAGGAGAGTAGAGCCACGAAAATGTCACTGGTTCGAAACCTGGACCTTCTTGTCCCGGGGCCCATGTATTACCCCAGACCACTCAGACTCCAAAAGAAAAATCTAAAATTATGTTTTGAGGAGCAGTCAGAAAGGAATACTGGAAGCAAGACAATATCGCACGGTACAAAGCATGGTAAATAGGGAGGGTTGGACATCACAGTTACTTTCTTACTAGACAAAAACGCAGGGCATCTTGGGCATCAACTTTAATGCGACGCACAACAAGACAGTATGTGCACCAACTTAGATGAGGACACACAACAGGGCAGCATGTGCACCCGCTTCGATACGGCACACAACACTGCAGCATGTGCACCCACTTCGATGCGACGAACAACAGGGCAGCACGTGCACCCACTTCGATGCGACGAACAACAGGACAGCACGTGCACCCACTTCGATGCGACGAACAACAGCACAGCACGTGCACCCACTTCGATGCGACACACAACAGGGCAGCATGTGCACCCACTTCGATGCGACGAACAACAGGACAGCACGTGCACCCACTTCGATGCGACACACAACAGGACAGCACGTGCACCCACTTCGATGCGACGAACAACAGGACAGCACGTGCACCCACTTCGATGCGACGAACAACAGGGCAGCACGTGCACCCACTTCGATGCGACGAACAACAGGACAGCACGTGCACCCACTTCGATGCGACGAACAACAGCACAGCACGTGCACCCACTTCGATGCGACACACAACAGGGCAGCATGTGCACCCACTTCGATGCGACGAACAACAGGACAGCACGTGCACCCACTTCGATGCGACGAACAACAGCACAGCACGTGCACCCACTTCGATGCGACGAACAACAGGACAGCACGTGCACCCACTTCGATGCGACGAACAACAGGACAGCACGTGCACCCACTTCGATGCGACGAACAAAAGGACAGCACGTGCACCCACTTTGATGCGACGAACAACAGGACAGCACGTGCACCCACTTCGATGCGACGAACAACAGGACAGCACGTGCACCCACTTCGATGCGACGAACAACAGGACAGCACGTGCACCCACTTCGATGCGACGAACAACAGGGCAGCATGTGCACCCACATCGATGCGACGAACAACAGGGCAGCATGTGCACCCACTTCGATGGGACGCACAACAGGGCAGCATGTGCACCCACTTCGATGGGACGAACAACAGGGCAGCATGTGCACCACTTCGATGGGACGAACAACAGGGCAGCATGTGCACCCACTTCGATGGGACACGATCAAATCCTCAATTAAAATTATGTGATGGTTGCCACAATTTATTCCCATAAGCGCACTGACGTCACACATGTTTCGACGATGATCTCAACGACACTATATGATGCACTCTCACAACCAACCATTTTTGCCGTTTAAACCGGACACTGGTTGACCTAGGCTATCGTTATCATCCACCGTGGTTCTACTCGTCCCCCTACTTTAAATAGGGAAGACCATCAAATGTCTTGGAACATCTCATATCATGTGCCTCCCTCCCAAAGTCGCCATCAACGTCACACAGAAATCTGTTGCCGTGTTTCTTAACTTGAAACCAAATGTAATGTACATGACTGGAGACAAATAAAAATAAATGAATATTATTATAGAGGGAAACTTCCGAGGCGATAATCAGTGAATCAATTCAGGGGAAGAGGTATGTTTACAGCACTCGGAAAAAAATGACAAATAATCAACAACAGAAAAAAATATGGACCAAGGCAGTATCGAACCCGTACTCAGTGGCACAGCGCCTTGCCACGAAAAGCCAAACGCTAGGGAACACTGCCACTCAGCTAACTAAAAAATTAGCTTCGTAGGCAAGGTCCTTTCGCGAAGGCTTTCCTATGACTATAGCATAAGGCTGCGGACCATAGAGATCCACGATGTCTGAAATCGCAGAGAACGGTCAACAGAGGCCAAAAATTAGAATAAGTGTTAGCGCAATTTCGGTCACGTACGTAATGTTCCATCCCATTGCTGACTCATACAATGGTGGTCACGGCACTAGGAGTTTGTGCCATAACTACTCATCGTTTGAGCTCGAGAATTTCAATCACACAAAAAATAGGTACATTAACTAAGAATGTAAAACTCAGCCTCAAATAGCACGCGACAAATTCATGAAAATCGGCATTCTGTCTTTAACCTCAACACCCACCGAAACCTCCCACCCCATTTGTTGTTCTCGTTTTCTTCAATTTAATTTTTTTGTTTATTTAAGCACCAGAATGTTATCAGTGAAGCAATATATATATGGCCCTTTTCGTCTTGTCAGACGGTCTAGTGGAGGCTATTGCGTATTTTTTTGAGGTATTGTTTTTGCCGAACAGCTTCTCTCGTGGCTAATTCTACCAATGTTTGACAAACACACGCGGTCACATAATGAACAGGTCAGGCTCGCTGGTCCACAGGGTTTACCATCCTTTTTTCATGAGTCTCTTCTCTTCTAAGTCCTGTCTTAGAACAGTCTCAAATGTTGTTATACCGTTCCTTATACGTGCTCTCCATGATGTGCGATCACTTGCCAGATGTTGCCAGTCGTTTTCACAGATGGCGAAGTCTTTCAGAGATGATTTGCAGATATCTCTATATCGTAGTTTAGGTCTGCCGATTTGTCGTTTTCCGTGTTTTAGCTCGCCATATAGTATTTGCCTAGGAATGCGTTTTTCTTCCATCCGTTGGACATGCCCCAGCCATCTTAGCCTTCGACTTCTGAGCATCGACATGATTGTTAGGGTCTTAGCACGTTGCAGGACAGTTAAGTTGGTTATTTTGTCTTGCCATTTGATGTGCATTATTTTGCGGAGACATCGCATGTGGAAGACATTTAGTCTTTTTTCCTGGTTTGAGTATGTTGTCCAGGTTTCGGATCCATATAGTAGTGTGCTAAGCACACAAGTTTGATATATTAAGAGTTTAGTCTTTTGAGTTAGTTTCGTGTTGTTCCATGCCCTTTTTGTGAGTTTGCCGAAGGTCGTAGCTGCCTTACCAATTCGACAGTTTATTTCTTCATCAAGAGAGATGGTTTGCGTAACTGTGGATCCAAGATATGTAAATTTCTGTACTGATTCTAGTGGGCAGTCTTTTAGAGTAATAGATATAGGTTTGAAGTCACCTTGATTTAGTATTACTGTCTTCTGAACATTAATTGACAGTGAAAAAAGGTCGCATGCTTTATCCAGGTTGTTGATCAGCGACTGTAGGGTGGCCTCACTATGAGCGACTAGGGCTGCATCGTCAGCAAATAAAAATTCTTTAAGTAGGGCAACATTTGTTTTGGTTTTTGCTCTTAGTCGTGCTAGGTTAAACAGTGAGCCATCTGGTCTTGTGCGAATGTAAATATCTCCTGAGCTGTTTTCGAAGGTGTAATTTAGGAGGGCAGCAAAAAATATACCAAAAAGGGTGGGGGCGAGGACACATCCCTGTTTCACTCCTTTGTTGACTTTGAAATTCTCTGATGGACTCCCATCAAAATGGACTTGGCCATTCATGTCTTCATGGAAGGAAATTATCAGCCTAAGTAATTTAGGAGGGCAGCCTATGCCTTCTAACACCTTGTAGAGACCATCTCTGTTTACTGTGTCGAATGCCTTTGTGAGATCCACAAAGGCAATATAGAGCGGCATATTTTGTTCCCGACATTTTTCCTGCAGTTGTCTAAGAGTGAAGATCATATCTATGGTTGATCTCCCGGGTCTGAAACCGCATTGGGACTCGGGAAGCACCCGTTCTGCAAGTCTATGCAGGCGATTAAGTACGACTCTAGCAAAAGCTTTGCCTGTTGTGCTAAGGAGAGAAATGCCTCTGTAATTGTTGCAGTCACCCCTGTCTCCTTTATTCTTGTACAGCGTTATAATCTTAGCATTTCTCATATCATGAGGTATTTCTCCGTTTCTCCAGCATTTAATTAGCAGTTTGTATAGGTGTGGAAGTAGTACGCTTAGGTTGTCCTTTAGTACATCTGTGGGAATGTTGTCATTTCCTGCAGCTTTTCCTCTTGAGAGGGCATTTATAGCGTCAGCAAGTTCGTTCATAGTAGGCTCAACATCCAGTTCAAACATTGTAGGATATTTGGGTATTGATTGTGCTAGAGCTGTGTTTGCTGGTCTGTCGTCACTGTATAGATTAGAGTAGTGTTCAACCCATCTTTGCATTTGTTGTCCCTTGTCAGTAATAGGTTCTCCAAACTTGGATTTTAGGGGGGCTAATTTTGCTATTTTTGGTCCAAGGGCCTTTTTTATATTGTCATGCATGGTTTTTGAGTCGCCCCCAATGAAGCAATGACCGAAATAGATAATGAAGCTATGATGTGGCTTGCTTTCCAGAAAGGACACACAAAGATTACCGCTGCGATTCAGTGAAGTACCTTGTAAAATGCCCACATCGTGTGACCGCACATTGTCCCTGCCTAACAGAACATAACCGTATCAAAATGTAAATTAATGTTTTTGTTGTGCAGAGTTGCAGTTAACAACTGCGCATTCAGAGCTAGCTTTATATTTCTGCTTTGACGCAATCAATCTCGTGAAGTCTTTGTTTGACATATGAAAATGTCACCCTCATCGCAGCTCTCTTGTAGTGCCTTATTTGCTACATTTTATCTGGGTGTTGCGAAGCGTCACTGCGTACATTTGATGTTCAAGAGGATGCAACGGGTTGTCAACCGGTATAATAGATCTGTAAGAGAATGCAACAGGTTGTCAACCGGTGCACTGGATCTGTAAGAGAATGCAACGGGTTGTCAACCGGTATACTGGATCTGTAAAAGGATGCAACGGGTTGTCAACCGGTATACTAGATCTTTAAAAGGACGTATTGGGTTGCTAACCGGTATACTTGATTTGTAAAAGGATGCAACGGTTTGTAAACCGGTATACTTGATTTTATAAAAGGATGCAACGGGTTGTCAACAGGTATACTTGATTCCTAAAAGGATACAACAGGTTGTCAACCGGTATACTTGATTTGTAAAAGGATACAACGGGTTATAAACCGTTATACTTGATTTGTAAAAGGATACAACGGGCTGTTAACCGGTTATACTGAATCTGTAAGAGAATGCAACGTGTTGTCAACCGGTATACTAGATCCGTGAAAGGATACAACGGGTTAATAACCAGTACACTGGATATACACGAAGATGGAACGAGTTGTTTTAACTCTTACACCGGATCTACAAAAGGGTTATATTTATGATCTAAGACCAACAATGGGGACGAAGCTAAACTTTTGTTCTGTTCAATGAACATTCTGAACACATGCACACGAAACAAGGAAAAAGATAATAACCAGCCAGAACATGCAAGTGAACCCTCATCCGCCAAAGTGCCTTACTACACAATCCATCGTTAAGCAGAGACTCAAACACTTTTGTTTGTGCATTCCGCTCCGGGCGACGTCCAAATGCATGACGCAATAAACAAGAAGTCAATGCTAATGAAGAGCACGACCCTAGTGCAAAGTGATTTATTTCAGCTCTTGAAACTAAACACTTCAGAAAACATTATTTAATTGGTCAACTCATCTACACTTTAGTTTATGTAAACATTAAAGTAAAGAACCCCCGTCACGCCAAGTGGCGTATAGGGAATATGGTGTTAGTGACCATCAATTTGACAGACCTTCAGCACATGATTTTTGGTGTAATGTGGTCGGTATTACGCCGGTGTCGCTTTATTTTCCCAGAAAAAAAATCCAGTACCCATTTAAGGCTGGGTGAACCCGGAAGCCGTCGGTTGAAATCGAACCCTACCTCTTGTCCTTTGTTGTCCAGTTCAATAACCACTGAGCTATCGCGGCTCCCATTAGTCTATGTAGCTAACATTATTTGATCAAACTTGATCCACAAAATCATAGACATACCTTCAGTCAATGTTTATAAAGCGCCCAGCAGAACCTGGGACGAAGGTAGTCTACAACTCATAGCTGACTGTTTGAACCAAGAACAGCGGCAACAACCGGTCAAGAGCCGGTTCCATCTAACTGTGAAATTTCAGGTAAAAGACTCATTAGTCTGTTCAAGCAAGCAGGATTGAGAAGGAACACCCACAAATGTAATTCTGTAGTTAAGTGTGTAGGGTCCAATTTCGTGGATGACAAAGCTTGCATGAACCATAACACAACACAACATAAAACAACAGAAGACAACATAATTCAAAACACAACACAATACACCACACACACTACATAACACAATACAACACAGCGCAACACAATACAATACAACACAACACAATACAATATCATAGTACACAACATAATACAACCCAATGCTCTATTTCTGAAGAATAGCTGCCAAGGGAACAAAACAAAAATAAATAAACAAAGGAAACAATGAAAACCAAAGAAAGAATCATTATTAAGCGTAGATCACATGCACAAATACGCCATGCTGAAGATAAGTTTGACCAAGACTCTAGAAACAGTAACAGGTTTAGAACCCTTAGATGACAGACGGGTCACTAAAGTATTGCAACAAGTGGAGAAATATAGAAAGCTCCTTAGCCACCCCATGCACCAAAGAATAACTAGTTTCGAATTTGTACGACTAAAGAGGAGCAACTTCGCTGCAATCGCCCATGAACTAACTACTGGAGACCCAGTCATCATCATCAAGTACCGTGCCTACTGGCGTAGGTGATCATGTCTCTCCACAATTTTCGATCTCGGCAGCTATTTATCATTTCTGTTGTTGACCTTCCTGCCACACCATTCCCTTCAACTGTCTGTTATTTTTTCTCTTTGCTTCCCTCTATCTCTTCGTCCCTCAATTTTTCCAGTTGTTACAATATATTCCAGTTGTTCTCTTCTCATTACATGGCCAAAAAATGATGATTGTCTCTTCCTAATTTTAAAAATTAGTCCTCCCTTCGCTTTGACCTCTTTCAGAACGTTTCATTACTCTTCTTATCGGTTCATGGTACTCTCAACATTCTTCTGTAAAACCACATTTCTACAGGCTCCAGTGATTTTCTTGTCTGTTGTCCTATTATCCATGATTCGCATCCATATGTTAAGACTGGCTCTACATAACATTTAAGAACTCTTTTTCTTGTTTCTATTGTCAAAAATGGATTGCATAGTATCTTCCTCATTTTTTGAAAGCTGCTTTTGCCTGAGCCATTCTGCGTCTCACTTCCTTTGTACATCTTCCGTCTGAGGTTAACAAAGTTCCCAAATATTTAAATTCATTTACCTGTTTTAATATTGTTCCACTTGTTTTTATTTTGCACTGAGGTGATGTCTTTTTCTTTGTTGTTACCATTACCTCTGTCTTTTTGCTGTTAAAGCTGAGTCCTTTATTTTTGCTTTCTTTCACTATAATGTCCAACATTTCTTGTAACTCATTTTCACTCTTAGCGATTAAGACTGTATCATCAGCATACCTTAGATTATTTATATTATGACCTCCAATTGTTATTCCAGGCATGTCCCTTATGGATCTTAAAATAATCTCACTATAAATATTAAACAAATCTGGTGACAGCACACTACCCTGTCTAACAACCGGTTTTATTTGTTGAAACATTCCCAATTGGTTTCCAGTTCTTATGGCCGCTGTTTGTTGCCAGTACATGTTCTTTATTATTCTTAGATCTTTGCTGTCTACGTTTATGCTTTCTAAAATTTTGATTATTTCTTGGTGCTTTACTTTGTCAAATGTCTTGGTGTAGTCTATGAAACATAGGTATAGATCTGTTTTCACCTCTATGGCTCTTTCTACTAAAGATCTTATGATATAAATGGCATTGCTTGTTCCTTTATTTCTAACAAAACCACACTGTTCATCGCTAATTTCTGGACTGATTTTGTTTCGCACTCTTCGCATGATGATTTTTAGTAATATCTTAGTCATATGACTCATAAGGCTAATTGTGTGATGATCATCGCATTCAATCGCACCCGATTTCTTTGGTAGGGCTATGAATATTGATTTGAGCATATCGTCTGGTATCCGCTGTTGTAGATATCATTCAATATTTGTGTAACTATTTCTATTCCAAAATCACCCATGGCTTCAATCTCGTCTTTAGTTATATTATCTGGCCCAGGAGCTTTGCCTCCTTTCATATTGCGCAAGGTATCTTCCACTTCTTCTCTGAGTATTTCTGGTTCGTCTCCATTATCCTTAATATTTATTTCCGTTCGTTCATCATTATAAAGAGATTTAGTATATTCTGTTCATCGTTCCCTTATGTTTTCTTGATCAATCAACAGTTCTCCTACCTTTGATATCCATTTTTTGATTGCGTTTTTCTTCCAGTTAATTCCTTATTTTGTTTGTATATAGCTTTAGCATCTCCTTTTTGTTGCAATTCAATCTCTTTGCATCTCTCTTTTAGCCATGCTTCTTTTGCTTCATTGCATTTTACTACAATTTCTTTATTTAATCTCTTATACTCATATTTATTTTCTTTATTTCTTCTTTTTGTATCGATTAGCTGCAAAATATCATCTGTCATCCATTTCTTTCTTGAATTTGTCCTCACTAGTGGTATGAACTCTTTTGATGTTTGTTGCATTGATTCTTCTAGCATACTGTTCATCAATGCTTTGTATCTTCTCTATTGCACTGAATTGTGATTTTATATTTGTCTTGCAACTTCTTGTCTGATTTGAGTAAATCTTAATTTAACTTGATGTTAACTGTGGCTCGTTTTGTTGTTTTTAAGTTTACTCTAAGCTTTCCCACAACTGGTACATGATCACTATTGCAATCTGCCCCTGGTCTAGTTTTCACACACACCAGACTGTTTCTAAATCTGTTGCTTATCATTATATAATATATAAACAATTTTATTACGTGCGTTGTCCCCTGGTCTTTTCCATGTCCACAGACTTCTTGGATGTTGCTTAACCCAGGTGTTTCCTATCATCATGTTGTGTGTTCTTGCCCAGTCAATAAGTTTCTCACCTCTTTCATTCCTCTCGCCTTAGCCATAATGACCAACTACTTCCTCAACTCTTTCCTATCCTACTTTTGCGTTTAAAATCCCCTAGAAACTATGGTATTTTCATGTGGTTTGCATTTATGAAGTGCCACATTTAACTCGTTGTAAAATTTATCAATTGTTTCCCCTAAACTGTCTGCTGTTGGTGCATAAACTTGTATAAGATTTATGTCTATTGGCTTTCCATTCAATTTCACTAAAAGGACTTTGTTAGATATTGGGTAAAAGCCTTTCACTGTTCTTGCTCTTTCTGCATCCAAGATAATACATACTCCTCTTGGTGTTCAGTACCTCCAGAATAGATTATTTTATGTTTAATAGAATACATCTCCCCTGGTCCGGTGTATCTCATTTCGCAAAGTCCCAGTAATTGTAAAACCATTCTTTTCATTTCTTGTATGATGTTTTTTAGTTTACCCTTCTGCATGAGCGTTCTCACATTCCAAGTGTCTATCTTTAGAGTTTGTTTTATCTTTATTTTGCTTACAGTAGCTTGATGACGATCGGATATCCCCTGTAGCACATGATGTCCCCTACCGAACGAGGGTTTTCTATTGGAATCCCCCTTAACGTTGTTGTCGTTATTTCTATTGTTGTGGCGATTCATGATTGTACAAAGAAATTGCGACGGTGGTTTTCTGTTGCCTTCCGTCGGTTTGTTTACGGTTGGCTCCGCTAGCCTTTGACTAAAAAGTCTCACCCATAAGGCAGTGGGGTTGTTTTATTTCGGGGTACCCTCCCCTTAGCCTTTTACTCTCCCGAGCTTACCTGCAATGCAACAGGGCAGCCACAGGTTGTACTGTTTACTGCATACAGTAGCAGGTAAAATTACCTGACCTGACTCTAGTACCTGACCTGACTCTGGAGACCCAGTACATTCCCAAAAAATACCGAAACCCTTGGGCCCATCTGATATGTCTCCTAATGGGAAACATAAAATACCAGAACTTGAGGAAAATATAACAGGAATCATGAAAAAGGCACCCAATCAGAAGAAAATACGTAGCAGAAAAACACATACTCGATATCTATCCACAGGACTCTTGGTCCCACATATACACAGATGGCTCTGCTACAAATGCCACCAGAAATGGAGGGGTTGGTGTGTTCTTGACGCTGAATAACCAGAACGAGATCACCAAGTCGATAGCTAGTTGGAAATTCTCAAACAACTTTAAAGCAGAAACTGAGGCTCTCAGAGATGCTGCAACACTGGCTACTCAACAAAAAAACAACATGCACAATAAATTGGTGATTCTGACTGATGCTCTGCCAGCACTATCAGCTATAAAAAGCCCCAAGAACAATGAACTAGATGACCTGAGAACAACCCTGGACCAACTGTGCAATAACTTCCAGAGAGTAGTCATTCAGTGGATACCATCACACTGTAATATACACGAGAACAAACGCGCAGATAAATTAGCTAAAGAGGGAGGGAGATTACCACAAGAGAACCATCCGCTCAGTTATGATTAAGCCAAATCCATCCTCAAAGGTCAGTACCATGAAAAATGGAAACGATAAACACCCAAAGCATAACGAAAGGGACAGATACCATCACCTATCAAGGAGGGGTCAAGTCATCATACTTCGCCTACGCATTGACCACAATAGCACGAGGAATCACATGTTCACCAAATTCAAAATAGGTACAACCAGCCTATGCCACTGTACACTGGACAATGTGACTACAAAACATGATCTACAAGATTGCCCCAGTACACAGACCTGAGAAGAGCAATGTGGTCCACACCCATCTCCCTGGAAGAGAAACTATATGGAGCAATCAAATCACTTAAACAGACAGCTGACGTCATGAGAGAGTCTGGGATCCTACTCTGATTGAGTCTTGATCGTAGAGAGAGAGAGAGAGAGAGAGAGAGAGTTCC
The DNA here is from genome assembly GCA_032433765.1 of Megaustenia siamemsis. NCBI lineage: Eukaryota > Metazoa > Mollusca > Gastropoda > Stylommatophora > Ariophantidae > Megaustenia > Megaustenia siamemsis. The sequence continues at coordinate 45,289,372 of JAVIAB010000092.1, read as the reverse complement.
CATCTATTCTTATTATGAAAGGCATCCTGATTTGGGGATTGTGGTCCTCTGATTGATTTGATTATCTGTCTCTTATGATGTTGTGTAACCGGTGCATCTGGTTGTGTGCCTGTTGAACCTTCCTTTGCTAACTGATCTGCTTTCTCATTTCCTGGGTATTTCATAGTGAGATGGGATCAATTGCAGGGCAACCCTGTGGTGCTTGCATAGTTCAGTCAATAAGGTCTGCAGATGTGGGTAATTTTCTAGATTGTAGTGACTGAAATTAATTGTGAAAATGTTCCTCTGTTCTATTTTATTCATATCCCTAGTGGTATTTGGGTACTCTATGTATGCACCTGCTTCCCCATTCTTTACTGCATTCTGTGCTGATCCATCTGTGTACACACGAGCCCATAGATTTTGTGGGTATTCTTTATCCAATAAAATGAGAGTGATTATTTTACGTTGTAGACTATTCTGTTCTTCTTTGTCAAGTATTCCTTTCACTTCTTTCCGTATTTGTATCGCCAATCCGGATTCCTCTGTCCATGGGGTCTGTTCTAGTATGGGCAATAGGGGGCTGACAACTCTTGGTAAATCTAGTGTTTGGTTACAAATTCGGGTCTGGGGAAAATATTATCTATTTTACCAGCTTCCAATTGTTCTTCTTTCCTTCATCATTTGATTTTCAAAGTCGAGGGGGAATAGTCGAGTGGTTTACAATCCTTTGCTCTTCCATTAAGCTTTCCTACTGCTATGTTTCCTATTGTTTCTAATATTCCATCAATTCATCTTTTCCGTGATCGGACCTAGGTTCCGATGTTCTAGTAATTTTTGTGTGGAAGGCTCGTTGTGTCAAATTTTGATCTTTTTTGTGTCATCACGTGGTCAAACCATTTTATCTTATGTTTCTTCATGATGTAAAAAAAGGAAGTAAAGAGCCCCCGTTACGCCAAGTGGCTTATAGGGAATATGGTGTTAGTAACCATACATTTTACAGACCTTCGGCGCATGATTTTTGGAGTTATGTGGTCAGTATTACGCCAGTGCCGCTTTACTTTTCCATAAAAATCCGGTGCCCATTTAAGGCTGGGTGAACCCTGAAGCCGTCGCTTGGGATCGAACCCTACCTCTTGTCCTTTGTAGTCCAGTTCACTAACCACTGAGCTATAGCGGCTCCCTTCTTCATGATGTACTCAATTAAAAAAAAAAACTATCTTTACGACACATGGTACCATCGTCGGTGTATGTCGGGGGGCTCGCGATAAAACCTACGGGATAAAGGCCGCTTGGTCAAATAGTCGCCACGACGTGTGAGACTCGGAGTTTTATTTCAACTCCGTAGAAAAAATGCTTTCTGTCTACCGCAGGTTTCGAACACCGTACGCCGGCTTTTCAGCCAGGGAATCAGAGGTTTTAGCTGCACAGCCACGCGCACCTCATGGTGGTAATTATTTATAGCTTTTTCTCTCTCAATTCTTCATTTCATATCTTATCTCTCAGGCCGTTCCCTGTCATGGACCTAACACATTTCTTTTTAGTAGTAACGATTGTTCTTGGGTCTAGTGTCCATGCCTGGACTGGCAGCAAAGTTTTGGGATGACGATTTTGTTGTAAAGTATCCAAAAAAGATATTACAGCTGGTTTTTAAAATAAGGACGTTGACGATAATGCGCCAAAATGCTGTCACTCGGAGAAAGACGCATTAGTAGTATATCAGGAAGGATTTGACCCGCATTTGGACCGTAAATTAACAAAGATATATAGTAGGTGCGCGGCGCACCTAATGTACCGTAGGTGCAGGGGGAGTTAACCATGATAGCTCGTGTCGGGATGTTGACCTCTAGTCCCGGTGACCCCGGAAGTGACGTGTTTATGTCTGGTGTGTCCTGACTTTGGAGCTCTTGGTGTACTTGAGCGATAGTGATAGGGTAGTAGATTATACAACATCAGGTTTCTCATAATGAGGTTTCTTCTGGGCGCCTAATGTAATGTAGGCGCAGGGGGAGTTAACTGTGACATTTCGTGTCGGGATGTTGACTGGGGGTGTCTGTCGGCGTGACCTCGGCGCTCGGTATTTTAAAAAATTCCGAATTATTTTTTAACTGTGACATTTCGTGTCGGGATGTTGACTGGGGGTGTCTCCGTATTTTAAAAATTCCGAATTATTTTAAAAAAACAGTCTCCATCTGATTTCGAACACGGGTCTACGGCGTGCCAGGCCAGACACTTACCACTATGCTACAGGCGATCACAGAATTAGAGGCTGAATGAGACAGGTGAATCGTGATGCTTTTGTTGGTACCTGACAGCTAGCTAGTAGTAGAGAAAGATTGACCCGCATTTAGGCGCTAAATTAACGAAGATATATAGGGCGGCGCCCCCGCGCGCATAACGCGTGCGGGCGCAGGGGGAGTTAACCGTGATATTTCATGTCGGGATACCCGGTGACCTCTCGTTGACCTCTCAACCTCTCGGCGCCATGGTCGGGGTGAGCTCTCGCCGTATGTATGTCATGTCGAGGTAGTAGACACGTATGTCATGTCATTGTAACAGTCATGTCAATGTAACAGTCATTTCGTTGTAATAGTCATCTCGTTGTAACAGTCACGTGTGTCATGTCGTTTTATCAGAGACGTATGGTATGTCGTTGTAACAGTCATTTCGTTGTAATAGCCATCTCGTTGTAACAGTCACGTATGGCATGTCGTTTTATCAGACACGTATGGTATGTCGTTTTGTAACAGACATGTCGTTGTATCAGTCATGTCGATGTAGTAGACACGTATATCATGTCATTGTAACAGTCATGTCAATGTAACAGTCATGTCAATGTAACAGGCATTTCGTTGTAATAGTCATCTCGTTGTAACAGTCACGTATGTCATGTCGTTCTATCAGACACGTATGGTATGTCGTTGTAAAGACATGTCGTTGTATCAGTGATGTCGATGTAGTAGAACGTATGTCATGTCATTGTAACAGGCATGTCAATGTAACAGTCATGTCAATGTAACAGGCATTTCGTTGTAATAGTCATCTCGTTGTAAACAGTCAGTATGTCATGTCGTTTTATCAGACACGTATGGCATGTCGTTGTAACAGACATGTCGTTGTATCAGTCATGTTGATGTAGTAGACACGTATGTCATTGTAACAGTCATGTCAATGTAAAAGTCATGTCAATGTAACAGTCATTTCGTTGTAATAGTCATCTCGTTGTAACAGTCACGTATGTCATGTCGTTTTATCAGAGACGTTATGGTATGTCGTTGTAACAGACATGTCGTTGCATCAGTCATGTCGATGTAGTAGACACGTATGTCATGTCGTTTTATCAGACACGTATGGTATGTCGTTGTAACAGACATGTCGTTGTATCAGGCATGTCGATGTAGTAGACACGTATATCATGTCATTGTAACAGTCATGTCAATGTAACAGTCATGACAATGTAACAGCATTTCGTTGTAATAGTCATCTCGTTGTAACAGTCACGTATGTCATGTCGTTTTATCAGACACGTATGGCATGTCGTTGTAACATACATGTCGTTGTATCAGTCATGTCGATGTAGTAGACACGTATGTCATGTCATTGTAACAGTCATGTCAATGTAACAGTCATGTCAATGTAACAGTCATTTCGTTGTAATAGTCATCTCGTTGTAACAGTCACGTATGTCATGTCGTTTTATCAGAGACGTAGGGTATGTCGTTGTAACATACATGTCGTTGCATCAGTCATGTCGATGTAGTAGACACGTATGTCATGTCGTTGTAGCAGACACGTATGGTATGTCGTTGTAACAGACATGTCGTTGTATCAGGCATGTTGATGTAGTAGACACGTATGTCATGTCATTGTAACAGTCATGTCAATGTAAACAGTCATGACAATGTAACAGGCATTTCGTTGTAATAGTCATCTCGTTGTAACAGTCACGTATGTCATGTCGTTTTATCAGACACGTATGGTATATCGTTGTAACAGACATGTCGTTGTATCAGTCATGTCGATGTAGTAGACACGTATGGCATGTCAATGTAACAGTCATGTCAATGTAACAGTCATTTCGTTGTAATAGTCATCTCGTTGTAACAGTCACGTATGTCATGTTGTTTTATCAGAGACGTATGGTATGTCGTTGTAGCAGACATGTCGTTGTATCAGGCATGTCGATGTAGTAGACACGTATGTCATGTCAATGTAACAGTCATGTCAATGTAACAGTCATTTCGTTGTAATAGTCATCTCGTTGTAACAGTCACAGATGGCATGTCGTTTTATCAGACACGTATGGTATGTCGTTGTAACAGACATGTCGTTGTATCAGTCATGTCGATGTAGTAGATACGTATGTCATGTCATTGTAACAGTCATGTCAATGTAACAGTCTTGTCAATGTAACAGTCATTTCGTTGTAATAGTCATCTCGTTGTAACAGGCACGTATGTCATGTCGTTTTATCAGAGACGTATGGTATGTCGTTGTAACAGACATGTCGTTGTATCAGTCATATCGATGTAGTAGACACGTATGTCATGTCATTGTAACAGTCCTGTCAATGTAACAGTCATGTCAATGTAACAGTCATTTCGTTGTAATAGTCATCTCGTTGTAACAGTCACGTATGGCATGTCGTTTTATCAGACACGTATGGCATGTCGTTGTAACAGACATGTCGTTGTATCAGTCATGTCGACGTAGTAGACACGTATGTCATGTCATTGTAACAGTCATGTCAATGTAACAGTCATGTCAATGTAACAGTCATTTCGTTGTAATAGTCATCTCGTTGTAACAGTCACGTATGTCATGTCGTTTTATCAGAGACGTATGGTTTGTCGTTGTAACAGACATGTCGTTGCATCAGGCATGTCGATGTAGTAGACACGTATGTCATGTCATTGTAACAGTCATGTCAATGTAACAGTCATGACAATGTAACAGGCATTTCGTTGTAATAGTCATCTCGTTGTAACAGTCACGTATGTCATGTCGTTGTATGGTATGTCGTTGTAAACAGACATGTCGTTGTATCAGGCATGTCGATGTAGTAGACACGTATGTCATGTCATTGTATGGTATGTCGTTGTAACAGACATGTCGTTGTATCAGGCATGTCGATGTAGTAGACACGTATGTCATGTCGTTGTATGGTATGTCGTTGTAACAGACATGTCGTTGTATCAGGCATGTCGATGTAGTAGACACGTATGTCATGTCATTGTAACAGTCATGTCAATGTAACAGTCATGACAATGTAAACAGGCATTTCGTTGTAATAGTCATCTCGTTGTAACAGTCACGTATGTCATGTCGTTTTATCAGATACGTATGGCATGTCGTTGTAACATACATGTCGTTGTATCAGGCATGTCGATGTAGTAGACACGTATGTCATGTCATTGTAACAGACATGTCAATGTAACAGTCATGACAATGTAACAGGCATTTCGTTGTAATAGTCATCTCGTTGTAACAGTCACGTATGTCATGTCGTTTTATCAGAGACGTACGGTATGTCGTTGTAACAGACATGTCGTTGCATCAGTCATCTCGATGTAGTAGACACGTATGGCATGTCGTTGTAACAGACACGTATGGTATGTCGTTGTAACAGACATGTCGTTGAATCAGGCATGTCGATGTAGTAGACACCTATGTCATGTCATTGTAACAGTCATGTCAATGTAACAGTCATGACAATGTAACAGGCATTTCGTTGTAATAGTCATCTCGTTGTAACAGTCACGTATGTCATGTCGTTTTATCAGACACGTATGGTATATTGTTGTAACAGACATGTCGTTGTATCAGGCATGTCGATGTAGTAGACACGTATGGCATGTCATGTAACAGTCATGTCAATGTAACAGTCATGTCAATGTAACAGTCATTGCGTTGTAATAGTAATCTCGTTGTAACAGGCACGTATGTCATGTTGTTTTATCAGAGACGTATGGTATGTCGTTGTAACAGACATGTCGTTGTAGCAGGCATGTCGATGTAGTAGACACCTATGTCATGTCATTGTAACAGTCATGTCAATGTAACAGTCATTTCGTTGTAATAGTCATCTCGCTGTAACAGACACGTATGGCATGTCGTTTTATCAGACACGTATGGTATGTCATTGTAACAGACATGTCGTTGTATCAGTCATGTCGATGTAGTAGACACGTATGTCATGTCATTGTAACAGTCATGTCAATGTAACAGTCATGTCAATGTAACAGTCATTTCGTTGTAATAGTCATCTCGTTGTAACAGCACGTATGTCATGTCGTTTTATCAGACACGTATGGTATGTCGTTGTAACAGACATGTCGTTGTATCAGTCATGTCGATGTAGTAGACACGTATGTCATATCATTGTAACATCATGTCAATGTAACAGTCATGTCAATATAACAGTCATTTCGTTGTAATAGTCATCTCGTTGTAACAGTCACGTATGTCATGTCGTTTTATCAGAGACGTATGGTATGTCGTTGTAACAGACATGTCGTTGTATCAGTCATGTCGATGTAGTAGACACGTATGTCATGTCATTGTAACAGTCATGTCAATGTAACAGTCATTTGGTTGTAATAGTCGGCTCGTTGTAACAGACACGTTGGTCACCAGTACAATGATATTCTGTTATTGGATCATAGGTCACAATCTATTTTTAGTAACTAATCAGGTATTGCATCAGAGATCAAAATCTATTTTTAGTAACTCAACATCCCCATTATAGGGGAGCTGAGTAACACCATCTCTTTTTGTGAAAATTTCTCAGTTCAATGCTGGAGCAAAAAAGAGATGGTGTTACTCAGTTCCCCTATAATGGGGATGTTGAGTTACTAAAAATAGATTTTGATCTCTGATGCAATACCTGATTAGTTACTAAAAATAGATTGTGACCTATGATCCAATAACAGAATACTCATTGTACTGGTGACCAACGTGTCTGTTACAACGAGCCGACTATTACAACCAAATGACTGTTACATTGACATGACTGTTACAATGACATGACATACGTGTCTACTACATCGACATGACTGATACAACGACATGTCTGTTACAACGACACACCATACGTCTCTGATAAAACGACATGACATACGTGACTGTTACAACGAGATGACTATTACAACGAAATGACTGTTATATTGACATGACTGTTACATTGACATGACTGTTACAATGATATGACATACGTGTCTACTACATCGACATGACTGATACAACGACATGTCTGTTACAACGACATACCATACGTGTCTGATAAAACGACATGACATACGTGACTGTTACAACGAGATGACTATTACAACGAAATGACTGTTACATTGACATGACTGTTACATTGACATGACTGTTACAATGACATGACATACGTGTCTACTACATCGACATGACTGATACAACGACATGTCTGTTACAATGACATACCATACGTGTCTGATAAAACGACATGACATACGTGTCTGTTACAGCGAGATGACTATTACAACGAAATGACTGTTACATTGACATGACTGTTACAATGACATTGCATAGGTGTCTACTACATCGACATGCTTGCTACAACGACATGTCTGTTACAACGACATACCATACGTCTCTGATAAAACAACATGACATACGTGCCTGTTACAACGAGATTACTATTACAACGCAAGACTGTTACATTGACATGACTGTTACATTGACATGACTGTTACAATGACATGCCATAGTGTCTACTACATCGTCATGCCTGATACAACGACATTGTCTGTTACAACAATATACCATACGTGTCTGATAAAACGACATGACATACGTGACTGTTACAACGAGATGACTATTACAACGAAATGCCTGTTACATTGTCATGACTGTTACATTGACATGACTGTTACAATGACATGACATAGGTGTCTACTACATCGACATGCCTGATTCAACGACATGTCTGTTACAACGACATACCATACGTGTCTGTTACAACGACATGACATACGTGTCTACTACATCGAGATGACTGATGCAACGACATGTCTGTTACAACGACATACCGTACGTCTCTGATAAAACGACATGACATACGTGACTGTTACAACGGAGAGACTATTACAACGAAATGCCTGTTACATTGTCATGACTGTTACATTGACATGTCTGTGTACAATGACATGACATACGTGTCTACTACATCGACATGCCTGATACAACGACATGTATGTTACAACGACATGTCATACGTATCTGATAAAACGACATGACATACGTGACTGTTATAACGAGATGACTATTACAACGAAATGCCTGTTACATTGTCATGACTGTTACATTGACATGACTGTTACAATGACATGACATACGTGTCTACTACATCGACATGCCTGATACAACGACATGTCTGTTACAACGACATACCATACAACGACATGACATACGTGTCTACTACATCGACATGCCTGATACAACGACATGTCTGTTACAACGACATACCATACAATGACATGACATACGTGTCTACTACATCGACATGCCTGATACAACGACATGTCTGTTACAACGACATACCATACAACGACATGACATACGTGACTGTTACAACGAGATGACTATTACAACGAAATGCCTGTTACATTGTCATGACTGTTACATTGACATGACTGTTACAATGACATGACATACGTGTCTACTACATCGACATGCCTGATGCAACGACATGTCTGTTACAACGACAAACCATACGTCTCTGATAAAACGACATGACATACGTGACTGTTACAACGAGATGACTATTACAACGAAATGACTGTTACATTGACATGACTGTTACATTGACATGACTGTTACAATGACATGACATACGTGTCTACTACGTCGACATGACTGATACAACGACATGTCTGTTACAACGACATGCCATACGTGTCTGATAAAACGACATGCCATACGTGACTGTTACAACGAGATGACTATTACAACGAAATGACTGTTACATTGACATGACTGTTACATTGACAGGACTGTTACAATGACATGACATACGTGTCTACTACATCGATATGACTGATACAACGACATGTCTGTTACAACGACATACCATACGTCTCTGATAAAACGACATGACATACGTGCCTGTTACAACGAGATGACTATTACAACGAAATGACTGTTACATTGACAAGACTGTTTACATTGACATGACTGTTACAATGACATGACATACGTATCTACTACATCGACATGACTGATACAACGACATGTCTGTTACAACGACATACCATACGTGTCTGATAAAACGACATGCCATCTGTGACTGTTACAACGAGATGACTATTACAACGAAATGACTGTTACATTGACATGACTGTTACATTGACATGATTGTTACAATGACATGACATGCGTGTCAACTACATCGACATGCCTGATACAACGACATGTCTGTTGTTACAACGACATACCATACGTGTCTGATAAAACGACATGACATACGTGTCTGTTACAAAGAGATGACTATTACAACGAAATGACTGTTACATTGACATGACTGTTACAATGACATGACATACGTGTCTACTACATCGACATGCCTGATACAACGACATGTCTGCTACAACGACATACCATACGTCTCTGATAAACAAACATGACATACGTGACTGTTACAACGAGATGACTATTACAACGAAATGACTGTTACATTGTCATGACTGTTACATTGACATGACTGTTACAATGACATGATATACGTGTCTACTACATCGACATGCCTGATACAACGACATGTCAGTTACAACGACATACCATACGTGTCTGATAAAACGACATGACATACGTGTCTACTACATCGACATGACTGATGCAACGACATGTCTGTTACAACGACATACCATACGTCTCTGATAAAACGACATGACATACGTGACTGTTACAACGAGATGACTATTACAACGAAATGACTGTTTACATTGACATGACTTTTACATTGACATGACTGTTACAATGACATACGTGTCTACTACATCAACATGACTGATACAACGACATGTCTGTTACAACGACATGCCATACGTGTCTGATAAAACGACATGACATACGTGACTGTTACAACGAGATGACTATTACAACGAAAGGACTGTTACATTGACATGACTTTTACATTGACATGACTGTTACAATGACAGGACATACGTGTCTACTACATCAAACATGACTGATACAACGACATGTCTGTTACAACGACATGCCATACGTGTCTGATAAAACGACATGACATACGTGACTGTTACAACGAGATGACTATTACAACGAAATGCCTGTTACATTGACATGACTGTTACATTGACATGCCTGTTACAATGACATGACATACGTGTCTACTACATCGACATCACTGATACAACGACATGTCTTTTACAACGACATACCATACGTGTCTGATAGAACGACATGACATACGTGACTGTTACAACGAGATGACTATTACAACGAAATGCCTGTTACATTGACATGACTGTTACATTGACATGACTGTTACAATGACATGATATACGTTTGTCTACTACATCGACATGACTGATACAACGACATGTCTGTTACAACGACATACCATACGTGTCTGATAAAACGACATGCCATACGTGACTGTTACAACGAGATGGCTTTACAACGAAATGACTGTTACAACGACATACCATACGTCTCTGATAAAACGACATGACACACGTGACTGTTACAACGAGATGACTATTACAACGAAATGACTGTTACATTGACATGACTGTTACAATGACATGACATACGTGTCTACTACCTCGACATGACATACATACGGCGAGAGCTCACCCCGACCATGGCGCCGAGAGGTTGAGAGGTCAACGAGAGGTCACCGGGTATCCCGACATGAAATATCACGGTTAACTCCCCCTGCGCCGCACGCGTTATGCGGCGCGGGCGCCCCGCCCTATATATCTTCGTTAATTTAGCGCCTAAATGCGGGTCAATCTTTCTCTACTACTAGCTAGCTGTCAGGTACCAACAAAAGCATCACGATTCACCTGTCTCATTCAGCCTCTAATTCTGTGATCGCCTGTAGCAT
>JAVIAB010000092.1:45221887-45278195 GCA_032433765.1 Megaustenia siamemsis | reverse complement strand
GGGACGAAGCTAAACTTTTGTTCTGTTCAATGAACATTCTGAACACATGCACACGAAACAAGGAAAAAGATAATAACCAGCCAGAACATGCAAGTGAACCCTCATCCGCCAAAGTGCCTTACTAACAATCCATCGTTAAGCAGAGACTCAACACTTTTGTTTGTGCATTCCGCTCCGGGCGACGTCCAAATGCATGACGCAATAACAAGAAGTGAATGCTAATGAAGAGCACGACCCTAGTGCAAAGTGATTTATTTCAGCTCTTGAAACTAACACTTCAGAAAACATTATTTTAATTGGTCAACTCATCCATACTTTAGTTTATGTAAACATAAAGTAAAGAACCCCTGTCAATCCAAGTGGCGTTTAGGGAATGTGGTGTTAGTGACCATCAATTTGACAGACCTTCAGGACATGATTTTTGGTGTAATGTGGTCGGTGTTACGCCGGTGTCGCTTTATTTTCCCAGAAAAAATCCAGTACCCATTTAAGGCTGGGTGAACCCGGAAGCCGTCGGTTGAATCGAACCCTACCTCTTGTCCTTTGTAGTCCAGTTCAATAACCACTGAGCTATCGCGGCTCCCATTAGTCTATGTAGCTAACATTATCTGATCAAACTTGATCCACAAAATCATAGACATACCTTCAGTCAATGTTTATAAAACGCCCAGCAGAACCTGGGACGAAGGTAGTCTACAACTCATAGCTGACTGTTTGAACCAGAACAGCGGCAACAACCGGTCAAGAGCCGGTTCCATCTAACTGTGAAATTTCAACTCATTAAAAGACTCATTATCTGTTCAAGCAAGCAGGATTGAGAAGGAACACCCACAAATGTAATTCTGTAGTTGAGTGGTAGTGGTCTAATTTCGTGGATGGCAAGCTTGCATGAACCATAACAACAACCCAACATAAAACAACAGAGACAACATAATTCCAAAACACAACACAATACACCACACACACGACATAACACAATACAACACAGCACAACATACAAAACAGCACAATATGCAACACAACAGAATACAATACAACACAACACAACGCAATACAATACAATACAACACAACACAACACAACACAACACAACACAATACAATGCACACAACACAACCAATACAATACAATACAACACAACACAATACAATACAATACAATACAATACAATACAATACAATACAATACAACACAACACAAAACAACCCAACACAATGCAATACAATACAATACACACAACACAACACATACAATACAATACAACACACACAACACACCACAATACAATACAATACAATACAACACAACACAACACAATACAATACAATACAACACACCACAACACAATACAACACACACAACACAACACAATACAATACAATACAACCCAACACAACACAACACAACACATACAACACAACAAACACAACACACACATACAATACAATACAACACAACACAATACAATACAACACAACACAATACAATTCATAGTACACAACATAATACAACCCAATGCTCCATTTCTGAAGAATAGCTGCCAAGCGAACAAAACAACAATAAATAAATAAGGAAAAAATGAAAACCAAAGAAAGAATCTTATTAAGCGTAGATCACATGCACATATACGCCATGCTGAAGATAAGTTTGACCAAGGCTCTAGAAACAGTAACAGGTTTAGAACCCTTATATTGCACATCGGAGAAATATGAAAGCTCCTAGCCACCCCATGCACCAAAGAATAACTAGTTTCGGATTTGTACGACTAAAGAGGAGCAACTTCGCTGCAATCGCCAATGAACTAACTACTGGAGACCCTGTCATCATCATCAAGTACCGTGCTACTGGCGTAGGTGATCATGTCTCTCCACAATTTTCTATCTCGGCAGCTATTTATCATTTCTGTTGTTGACCTTCTGCCAAGCCATTCTCTTAAGCTGTCTGTTTTTTTTTCTCTTTGCTTCCCTCTATCTCTCTTCGTCCCTCAATTTTTCCAGTTGTTACAATATATTCCATTTGTTCTCTTCTCATTACATGGCCAAAAAATGATGATTGTTTCTTCCTAATATTAAAAATTAGTCCTCTCTTTGCTTTGACCTCTTTCAGAACGTTTTCATTACTCTTCTTAGCTGTCCATGGTACTCTCAACATTCTTCTGTAAAACCACATTTCTACAGACTCCAGCAGTGATTTTCTTGTCTGTTGTCCTATTGTCCATGATTCTTATCCATATGTTAAGACTGGCTCTACATAACATTTAAGAACTCTTTTTCTTGTTTCTATTGTCAAATATGGATCCCATAGTATCTTCCTCATTTTTGGAAAGCTGCTTTTGCCTGAGCCATTCTGCTTCTCACTCCGCCCGTGCGCTGCCGGGGCCCGAAAGGGAAGTAAAGAATAGCGGCGCTGTACCCTACCAGGCATGTTCGTAAGAGGCGAGAAAGGAGGGTTAGGCATGGGACTGGCTATCCATACTGTAAAAAAATAAGCCGAAAAAACTTCACAAACATGAACAAGTCAAAGAAAGATAAAGTAAATCCGTCAACCAGGAAAGAGAAGGCTCTCTGTCTAAGAGACGTATGACGCAATCCGGAGAAAGCCATAAGGAGTCCGGGTTGCCGACTCACCCTTTGTCTACCAGGAAATCATCCAGAATTGGCACCTGGAATGTTCGTACCCTTAACGAACAGGGAAAAGCGGCACAAGTGGCAGCAGAAATGAACAACTACAAGATAGATATTCTGGGAATGTGTGAAACAAATGGCTGGGAGCGGAGAGAATAAAATTGAATACAGGGGAGATGATTTTATCATCAGGACACCAGGAACAGGAGCACAACATAGCGAAGGGGTAGCTATAATGCTATCAAAGAATGCACAGAAGACACTAATAGAATGGGAGGCAGTGGGACCAAGACTGGTGAGAGCAACATTTAGAACAACCAAAACAAAATAAAATTACACATTATACAATGCTATGCACCAACCAACGATAAAGATGACTCAGTTAAAGATGATTTTTATAAACAGCTACAATGCCAGATGGATGCAAGACGAGCCAAGGATATTATAATCTTGATGGGAGACCTAAATGCTAAGGTAGGATCAGACAACAGAGGCTTTGAAGAGATTATGGGAAACATGGACTTGGAGATATAAACGAGAATGGAGAGATATTTGTGAATTTCTGCGCCCTTAATCAAATGAGCCTAGGAGGAACAATATTCCAACATAAAAGAATACACAAAGCTACATGGGTGTCACCAGATCATAGACGGAAAATCAAATTGATCACATATGTATTAATAATAAGTTTAAGTCATCCTTACAGGATGTAAAAGTATATAGAGGGGCAGATATAGCTTCTGATCATCATCTTCTGTTAGCCAAACTTAAATTAAATTAAAAAGGTATACTACAACGAATAAGGGCAGAACGTATTTCAATGTAGGGTTTCTTAAAGAACAAGGAATTAAAGATAAATTCGCAGTCACAATATCAAAACAAATACCAAGTCCTCCAACAACTAGAAAATACAATAAATATAGAAGATCATTGGAAACAGGTAAAAATATATGGAAAGAGACATGCGAAGAAACACTGGGGAAAAGAGAACGCCAGAATAAGGCATGGATGACAGCAGAGACCCTGGATAAAATTAAAGAAAGAAAGAACAAGAAAGCAGACATAAATAAAAGCAAAACAAGAAGTAATAAAGCCAAGACACAGGAAGCTTACACAGAGGTGAACAAAGAAGTGAGAAGATGCATTAAAAGGGATAAGAGGAAATATATAGATGAATTAGCTAAAGAGGCAGAAGAAGCAGCAAATAAAGGGAATATGAAAGAACTGTACAACAGCACAAAGAAATTAGGTGGAAAATACAAACAGATCAACGCCTTTATCAAAGATAAGAAAGGAAATCTGCTTAGTAATATAAAGGAACAAATGGAGAGATGGAAGGAGCACTTTGAAGAACTTTTGAACAGACCTGGCTCAAATAATCCTCCAGATATACTACCAGCAGAAGAAGAATTACACGTTAACTGCGGAAAACAAGCAAAGAAGAAATAATGAAAGCCATCAAACTGTTAAAAGATGGTAAAGCCACAGGACCAGATGAAATTCCGTCGGAAGCCATCAAAGCAGATATTATCACCTCTACCAAGATGTTACATAATCTATTGGATAAAATTTGGGAGAGGGAAGAAATACCTAAAGACTGGAGAGAAGGTTATATGATCAAACTACCAAAGAAAGGAAGTTTACAGGAGTGCACAAATTATAGGGAATTATGCTACTATCAGTGCCAGGAAAAATATTAGGCAGAATCATTCTGGAGAGACTAAAAGAGGCTATAGAGAAACACTTGAGAGATGAACAAGCAGGTTTTTAGGAAGAACAGATCATGTGCTGATCAAATAACTACTCTACGTATAATAGTTGAACAAAGTTTAGAACTAAAATCCCCACTTTATATTGGATTCATAGATTACGAAAAGGCATTTGATAGTTTAGACAGAAGAATGCTTTGGAAGTTGCTGAGTCATTATGGAATCCCCATAAAGTTTATTAACCTGATAAAAACAATGTATGAAGGAACAAAATGTAGTGTGGTGCATGAAGGACAGCTTACAGAAGCATTTGAAATAAGAACAGGAGTAAGGCAAGGATGCCTTCTGTCTCCATTTCTCTTTCTACTGGCCATAGATTGGATTATGAAAATAACTCAAAACAACAGAAATGGGATCCAGTGGTCACTGACCAAACAACTTGATGATTTAGACTTTGCTGATGACATAGCTCTCCTATCACACAGCCACCAACAGATGCAAGATAAAATGAGTATATTAGATGAGAGATCACAACAGCTAGGACTAAAGATTAATAGAGATAAGACCAACATTATGGAGAATTAATGCAGTTGGCAATAACCAAATAAAACTAGGAGAAATACCTCTACTAGACGTACAATCTTATATATATCTGGGCAGTAATATAGATAAAGAGGGAGGAACAGAAAACGATACCAAAATAAGGATATCAAAAAGCAAGAGGAGCTTTCATTGCACTGGGAAACATATGGAAATCCAAAGAAATTAGGCTAAATACAAAAATACAAATTTTCAACTCCAATGTTAAGTCGGTTCTATTATATGGCTGTGAAACATGGAGAATAACAAAATTGACAATCACGAAGGTACAGACTTTCATTAATGGATGCTTGCGCAGAATAAAGGGATGGAAATGCAGGACAAAGTCACAAACGTGGAATTATGGAAATGTACCGGTCAAATACCAGTGGATAAAAGAAATACAGCGAAGACGATGGCGATGGATAGGACACACACTACGGAAACCAACTGAGAGTATTACACAACAGGCCCTTTTTTGGAATCCCCAGGGGAAAAGACAAAGAGAAGACCAAGGAATTCTTGGAGAAGACAGATTGAAGCAGAGATGAAGATGATGGGGAAGACATGGAATGATCTTAAAGAATTGCAAAAAACAGAACGACTTGGAAGTGTTTGTTGAAGACCTATGCTCCACTGGGAGCTAAAAGGTAGAAGATTCTGCGTCTCACTTCCTTTGTACATCTTCCGTCTGAGGTTAACAAAGTTCCCAAATACTTAAATTCATTTACCTGTTTTAATATTGTTCCACTTGTCTTTATTTTGCACTGAGGTGACGTCTTTTTCTTTGTTGTTACCATTACCTCTGTCTTTTTGCTATTATGGCTGAGTCCTTTATTTTTGCTTTCTTTCACTATAATGTCCAACATTTCTTGTAACTCATTTTCACTCTTAGCGATTAAGACTGTATCATCAGCATACCTTAGATTATTTATATTATGACCTCCAATTGTTATTCCAGGCATGCCCCTTATGGATCTTAAATAATCTCACTATAAGTATTAAACAAATCTGTGACAGCACACTACCCTGTCTAACACCCTGTTTTATTTGTTGAAACATTCCCAATTGGTTTCCAGTTCTTATGGCCGCTGTTTGTTGCCAGTACATGTTCTTTATTATTCTTAGACCTTTGCTGTCTACTCTTATGCTTTCTAAAATTTTGATTATTTCTTGTGCTTTACTTTGTCAAATGTCTTGGTGTAATCTATGAAACATAGGTATAGATCAGTTTCACCTCTATGGCTCTTTCGACTAAAGATCTTATGATATAATGGCATTGCTTGTTCCTTTATCTCTAACAAAACCACATTGTTCATCGCTAATTTCTGGACTGATTTTGTTTCTCACTCTTCGCATGATGATTTTTAGTAATATCTTAGTCGTATGACTCATAAGGCTTATTGTGCGATGATCATCGTATTCAATCGAACCCGATTTCTTTGGCAGGGCTATCAATATTGATTTGAGCATGTCGTCTGGTATATCCGCTGTTGTAGATATCATTCAATATTTTTGTTATTATTTCTATTCCAAAATCACCCATGGCTTCAATCTCTTCTTTAGTTATATTATCTGGTCCAGGAGCTTTGCCTGCTTTCATATTGCGCAAGGCATCTTCCACTTCTTCTCTGAGTATTTCTGGTCCTTCTCCATTACCCTTGATATTTACTTCAGTTCGTTCATCATTATAAAGATCTCTTTATGTATTCTGTCCATCGTTCCCTTATGCTTTCTTGATCAATCAACAGTTTCTCCTTCCTTTGATCTTAGACATCCAGTTTTTGATTGCGTTTTTCTTCCAGTTAATTCCTCATTTTGTTTGTATATAGCTTTAGCATCACCTTTTGTTGCATTTCAATCTCTTTGCATCTCTCTTTTAGCCATGCTTCTTTTGCTTCATTGCATTTACTACAATTTCTTTATTTATTCTCTTATACTCATCTTTATTTTCTTAATTTCTTCTTTTTGTATCCATTAGCTGCAAAATATCATCTGTCATCCATTTCTTCCTTGAATTTGTCCTCACTAGTGGTATGAACTCTTTTGAAGTTTGTTGCATTGATTCTTTTAGCATACTCTTCATCAATGCTTTGTATCTTCTCTATTGCACTGTACCGGTTCTGAATTGTGATTTTATATTTGTCTTGCAGCTTCTTGTCTGATTTGAGTAAATCTAAATTTAACTTGATGTTAACTGTGGCTCGTTTTGTTGTTTTTAATTTCACTCTAAGCTTTCCACAACTGGTACATGATCACTATTGCAATCTGCCCCTGGTCTAGTTTTCACACACACCAGACTGTTTCTAAATCTATTGCTTATCATTATATAATCAATTTATTACGTGCGTTGTCCCCAAGGCTTTTCATGTTCACAGACGTCTTGGATGTTGCTTAACCCAGGTGTTTCCTATCATCATGTTGTGTGTTCTTGCCCAGTCAATAAGTTTCTCACCTCTTTCATTCCTCTCGCCTAAGCCATAATGACCAACTACTTCCTCAACTCTTTCCATTCCTACTTTTGCGTTAAAATCCCCTAGAACTATGGTGTTTTCATGTGGTTTGCATTTATGAAGTGCCTCATTTAACTCATTGTAAAATGTATCAATTGTTTCCCCTGGACTGTCTGCTGTTGGTGCATAAACTTGTATAAGATTTATGTATATTGGCTTCCATTCAATATCACTAAAAGGACTCTGTTAGATATTGGGTAAAAGCCTTTCACTGTTCTTGCTCTTTCTGCATCCAAGATAATACCTACTCCTCTTTGGTGTTCAGTACCTCCAGAATAGATTATTTTATGTTTATCAGAATACATCTCCCCGGATCCGGTGTATCTCATTTCGCAAAGTCCCAGTAATTGAAAAACCATTCTTTTCATTCCTTGTATGATGTTTTCTAGTTTACCCTTCTGCATGAGTGTTCTCACATTCCAAGTGCCTATCTTTAGAGTTTGTTTTATCTTTATTTTGCTTACAGTAGCTTGATGACGATCGGATATCCCCTGTAGCACATGATGTCCCCTACCGAACGAGGGTTTTCTATTGGAATCCCCCTTAACGTTGTTGTCGTTATTTCTATTGTTGTGGCGATTCATGATTGTACAAAGAAATTACGACGGTGGTTTTCTGTTGCCTTCCGTCGGTTTGTTTACGGTTGGCTCCGCTAGCCTTTGACTAAAAAGTCTCACCCACAAGGCAGTGGGGTTGTTTTATTTCGGGGTACCCTCCCTTTAGCCTTTTACTCTCCCGAGCTTACCTGCAAGGCAGCAGGGCAGCCACAGGTTGTACTGTTTACAGCATACAGTAGCAGGTAAAATTACCTGACCTGACTCTAGTACCTGACCTGACTCTGGAGACCCAGTACATTCCCAAAAAATACCGAAACCCTTGGGCCCATCTGATATGTCTCCTAATGGGAACATATAAATACCAGAACTTAAGGAAAATATAACAGGAATCATGAAAAAGGCACCAATTAAAAGAAAATACGTAGCAGAAAACACATACTCGATATCTATCCACAGGACTCTTGGTCCCACATATACACAGATGGCTCTGCTACAAATGCCACCAGAAATGGAGGGGTTGGTGTGTTCTTGACGCTGAATAACCAGAACGAGATCATCAAGTCGATAGCTAGTGGGAAATTCTCAAACAATTTTAAAGCAGAAATTGAGGCTCTCAGAGATGCTGCTATACTGGCTACTCAACAAAAAAACAACATGCACAATAAATTGGTGATTCTGACTGATGCTCTGTCAGTACTATCAGCTATAAAAAGCCCCAAGAACAATGAACTAGATGACCTGGAGAACAACCCTGGGCCAACTATGCAATAACTTCCAGAGAGTAGTCATTCAGTGGATACCATCACACTGTAAAATACACGGGAACGAACGCGCAGACAAATTAGCTAAAGAGGGGAGGAGATTACCACAAGAGAACCATCCGCTCAGTTATGATGAAGCCAAATCCATCCTCAAAGGTCAGTACCATGAAAAATGGAAACGATAACACCCAAAGCATAACGAAAGGGACGGATACCAATACCTATCAAGGAGGGATAAAGTCATCATACTTCGCCTACGCATTGGCCACAATAGCATGAGGAATCACATGTTCACCAAATTCATAATAGGTACAACCAGCCTATGCCACTGTACACTGGACAATGTGACTACAAAACATGTTCTACAGGATTGCCCCCAGTACACAGACCTGAGAAGAGCAATGTTGTCCACACCCATCTCCCTGGAAGAGAAACTATATGGGGCAATCGAATCACTTAAACAGACAGCTGACTTCATGAGAGAGTCTGGAATCCTACTTTGATTGAGTCTTGATCGTATAGAGAGAGAGAGAGAGAGAGAGAGAGAGAGAGAGAGAGAGAGAGTTCCCATCTATTCTTATTATGAAAGGCATCCTGATTTGGGGATTGTGGTCCTCTGATTGATTTGATTATCTGTCTCTTATGATGTTGTGTAACCGGTGCATCTGGTTGTGTGCCTGTTGAACCTTCCTTTGCTAACTGATCTGCTTTCTCATTTCCTGGGTATTTCATAGCGAGATGGGATCAATTGCAGGGCAACCCTGTGGTGCTTGCAGAGTTCAGTCAATAAGGTCTGCAGATGTGGGTAATTTTCTATATTGTAGTGTCTGAAATACTGAT
This sequence comes from Megaustenia siamemsis, assembly GCA_032433765.1. Lineage (NCBI taxonomy): Eukaryota > Metazoa > Mollusca > Gastropoda > Stylommatophora > Ariophantidae > Megaustenia > Megaustenia siamemsis. The sequence continues at coordinate 45,268,612 of JAVIAB010000092.1, read as the reverse complement.
TTTGCTTCTGTCAAAAACACTACAGGCTGTGGGCTAAGATTACTGTTCAGCTGTGTTTCTATTGCCAACTTCGATTTCTGCATCGTAATTGTGAAAATGTTCCTCTGTTCTATTTTATTCATATCCCTAGTGGTATTTGGGTACTCTATGTATGCACCTGCTTCCCCATTCTTTATTGCATTCTGTGCTGATCCATCTGTGTACACACGAGCCCATATATCTTGTGGGTATTCTTTATCCAATAAAATGAGAGTGATTATTTTACGTTGTAGACTATTCTGTTCTTCTTTGTCAAGTATTCCTTTCACTTCTTTCCGTATTTGTATCGCCAATCCGGATTCCTCTGTCCATGGGGTCTGTTCTAGTATGGGCAATAGGGGGCTGACAACTCTTGTAAATCTAGTGTTTGTCTACAAATTCGGGTCTGGGGAAAATATTATCTATTTTACCAGCTTCCATTGTTCTTCTTTCCTTCTTCATTTGATTTTCAAAGTCGAGGGGGAATAGTCGAGGGGTTTACAATCCTTTGCTTTCCATTAAGCTTTCCTACTGCTATGTTTCCTATTGTTTCTAATACTCCATCAATTCATCTTTTTCGTGATCGGACATAGGTTCCGATGTTCTAGTAATTTTTTGTGGAAGGCTCGTTGTGTCAAATTTTGATCTTTTTGTGTCATCACGTGGTCAAACCATTTTATCTTATGTTTCTTCATGATGTAAAAAAGTAAGTAAAGAGCCCCCGTCTAGTGGCCAAGTGGCTTATAGGGATATGGTGTTAGTGACCATACATTTTACAGACCTCTGGCGCATGATTTTTGGGTCATGTGGTCAGTATTACGCCAGTGCCGCTTTACTTTTCCATAAAAATCCGGTACCCATTTAAAGCTGGGTGAACCCTGAAGCCGTCGCTTGGGATCGAACCCTACCTCTTGTCCTTTGTAGTCCAGTTCACTAACCACTGAGCTATAGCGGCTTCCTTTCTTCATGATGTACTCAATTAAAAAAAAAAAACTATCTTTACGACACATGGTACCATCGTCGGTGCATGTCGGGGGCTCACGATAAAACCTACGGGATAAAGGCCGCTTGGTCAAATAGTCGCCACGACGTGTGAGACTCCGGAGTTTTATTTCAACTCCGGTAGAAAAAATGCTTTCTGTCTACCGCAGGTTTCGAACACCGTACGCCGGCTTTTCAGCCAGGGAAACAGAAGTTTTAGCTGCACAGCCACGCGCACCTCATGGTGGTCATTATTTATAGATTTTTTTCTCTCAATTCTTCATTTCATATCTTATCTCTCAGGCCGTTTCCTGTCATGCACCTAACACATTTCTTTTTAGTAGTAACGATTGTTCTTGGGTCTAGTGTCCATGCCTGGACTGGCAGCAAGAGTTGGATGACGATTGTGTTGTAAAGTATCCAAAAAGGATATTACAGCTGGTTTTTTAAAATAAGGACGTTGACGATAATGCGCCAAAATTCTGTCATTAGGGAGAAAGACACATTTCACACAAACAATAAATATAGGCCACACAAAGGTGCAAAAAAAGACAGAAATAAAATCAAACTTCGTATTTTTAGCAAGCTTTACTAAGATATCTTGGAGACACAATAATCAGCAGCGGTAATTGACTATCCATTTTTGTTGGTTCTGATCTCAGGTTGTATGTAGAGGTGATTAGTTTCATCTCCATTTAAATGACTTTTTATAGCTTTTTATAGAAGCGATTAGTTTCATCTCCATTTAAATTACTTTTTATAGATTTTTATAGAGACGATTAGTTTCATATCCATTTAAATTATTTTTTATATATTTTTATAGAAGCGATTAGTTTCATCTCCATTTAAATTACTTTTTATAGATTTTTATAGAGACGATTAGTTTCATATCCATTTAAATTATTTTTTATATATTTTTATAGAGACGATTAGTTTCATATCCATTTAAATTATTTTTTATATATTTTTATAGAGGCGATTGGTTTCATCTCCGTTTAAATAACTTTTTATAGATTTTTATGGAGACAATTAATTTCATCTCCATTTAAATTATTTTTATAGATTTGTATAGAGACGATTAGTTTCATCTCCATTTAAATTACTTTTTATAGATCTCTTGATTAGTTTCATTAACAGTCAAAGTTTTTAAACAGATTTTATAGAAGCGATCAATTCATACATTTTTAAAGTACTTTTGTTTTCATAGATCTTATAGAGGCGAATAGTTTCATCTTCATTTACATTACTTTTCATATATCTTATAGAGGCGATTAGCTTAATTCTAATTTATTTTGCTTTCTTGCAGGATTATGTTCACGATCCCCCATGCTTCCCTCTTCAACATTAAGGAAAGGAACATTAATCTGATATATTTACTTTCGTTCCCTGTAAACAACATAGGGGTGTCAAAGATTTACCTCTTTTCATCATAAACAAAATTGGCGTGAGATATCTTTATTTTCCTTCTTTATAAACAGCATTGGAGTGTGTATCTTCACATCGCTCCGTTACAAATAACACACGAGCGTGATATATTTGCTTAATTCCTTTATAAACAAAATTAGAGTGAAACATTTTTCTTATTTCTTTATATAACCGTCCACTACCTCACAGTTTAATAGATTTTGAAGCTGAAACACCAGCAGCAGAATTAGATGTAAATTTAGATGACTTCACCTTGAGTGAAATAGAAACCACCTTAAAGCTAATGACCAATAACAAGGCTGCTGGAGAAGATAAGTTAACAGCTGAGATCCTCAAGGCAATTGATAGCCATAATTTAATACATCTCCAAAAATGTTCAACATCATTTGGAAAACAGAGAAGACGCCTCATAAATGGAAAAAAGGAATCATTGTTAAGATCCCAAAAAAGGGCAATCTTAGAGATTGTAACAACTGGAGAGGCGTGACACTTTTGTCAGTTGCCGCAAAGTTATTCTGTAAAATCATCCTAAATAGAATAAAGGATTCAATAGATACAGTAATGCGTGAAGAACAGGCTGGGTTTAGAAAAGGGAGAAGCTGTCTTGACCACATTTTTACTCTACGACTTATATTGGAGGAACACATTGAAAAGCAAAAACCTTTTGTACTTAACTTCATCGACTTCAAAAAAGCATTTGATAGTATTCATAGAGATTCTTTGTGGAAAATTCTGAAGCAATATGGTTTACCATCAAAAATCATAAATATTACCAAAGACATGTATGATGGTTACACATGTGCAGTTCGAACAGAGGAAGGACTGAGCGAATGTTTCCCAATAGAAACTGGGGTTAAACAAGGATGTATTTTATCGCCCTTGTTATTTGGAATTGTTATGGACTTCATAATGAAGAAATGCTGCACTGGTAATAAAGGCATCGAATGGATACAAGGAGACCATTTGGAGGACCTTACTTTGCTGATGACATAGTTCTCATCAGCAGTCAGATAAAAACGATGCAGGAAAACACAAATGAACTATTATCAATAGCCAGCAAAATTGGGCTTGAGGTCAATCATGAAAGACTAAAGTCATGAAAGTTTAATTCCAACAAGTGACAAAATATACATGGAAAACAAACCAGTAGAAGAGATCGATCACTTTATCTATCTTGGAAGTCACATTGATCGAGAAGGGGATACGAGCAAAGAAATTAGAATCAGACTGGCTAAAGCAGCAATGTCTTTCAGAAGCCTTGAAAAGTTGTGGAAATCAAAACTCATTAGCACAAACACAAAACTTAGGCTATTCAAATCAAATGTACTATCAACCCTTACGTATGCGTGTGAAAGCTGGAAAACAACAAGAGATATAGAAACAAAGTTGAACGCATTCGAAAATAAATGTCTAAGGAAAATACTTGGTATAGAATGGAACGAATTCAAAACAAACGAGGAAATTAGAGAAATCGCCAATCAACCACTAATATCTTCAGTAATAAAGAAAAGACGATGGTCATACGTTGGACATGTGATGAGAAGAGATAATAATCGAATAGCAAAGCAAGCCCTCATATGGGAAACAACAGGTAAAAGAAAAAGAGGAAGACCCAGGGAGACACTGAGAAGAACATTGATGAGAGAGGCAAGAGCAGCAGGAATCGGCTCCCTCAATGAGATAGAACTGCTTGCACAGAACAGAGACAGATGGCGAGATTTGATAAAATATCTTTAAAAGAAAACTGCTAGAACAAAAATTCATATAGGAGAAGGTGTATCTTGGTCTACGCCCTATGGGCCGGTTACGGCTCGAAAGGTCAATAGATAGATAGATTATATAGAAGGGAGCCGCGATAGTTCAGTGGTTAGTGAACTGGACTACAAAGGACAAGAGGTAGGGTTCGGTCCCAACCAACGGCTTCCGGGTTCACCCAGCCTTAAATGGGTACCAGATTTTTTTCTGGGAAAGTAAAGCGGCAAGGGCGTAAAACCGACCACATTACCCCAATAATCATGTGATGAAGGTCTGTAAAAATTATGGTCCCTAACACCATATCCCCTATACGACACTTGGCGTGACGAGGGTACTTACTTCTTACTTACTCTTTATATAGAAACAAAATTGTGTAACATCTTATGTGTAACTTTCGGCTATGGAAAGATATACGAGTTTGAAATGTTAACGGTCTATACATACATATAAGTTACATGCTTTTCTTAATCTTCATAAATGACATCGTAGAGGACATTCGACCCAGAATATGCTCTGCAATGTACGCAGACGACCTGGCGATATGGGCACGAGAAGAATCTATGTCATCGGCGAGTTCCAGAATGCAAGATGCCCTAGGAAAACTTGACAGATGGGCGAACACCTGGCTGCTACCCATTAATGAAAAAAAACAACACATACACAGTTTTCAGCTTATCAAGAAACACACTCTCTGCAAATTTGAAGAAAAAAAACCACACACTTTTTATTGACCAAAACCCAACATATTTTGTCGTCACGATGCGCAGAATGACATGGATAAATCAGATACAGAAAGCAAAAAAAAAAAAAAATCTTAAAAACGAAAGATATTATTAAGAAATTTGCAGGAACGGACTGGGGAGCAGACAGCAATATCTTGACAGGAACTATACACAGGAAGAGTAAGACAAGTCCTAGAGTGTGGAGTAACAGGCTGAACTACAGCTTCCAAATAACAGATTAGCAAAGTTAACAGAACACAAAGGCAGGCTGGCCGTATCATCACTGGTGCTATGAAATCCATACCTATAGAGACTCTAGAAACAGCAACAGGCCTACAATCTTTGGAAGATAGACGGAAAACTAAAGTAATGCAGCAAGCAGAGATATTCAAAAGGCTCCCTAACTACACTATGCACCAAAGAATAACCAGTTTCGGAAAAGGAAAACTAAAGAGGAGCAACTTTAGAGTAATCTCTAAATAACTGACAACTAGCGATCCAATACTCTCTCAAACAATGCCAAAACCCCATCCCATCATATACCCACACAGTTTGACTTCCTACGGGAAATATAAAATACAAGAACCTAAGGAAGACATAATAGGAATCATGAATAAAAGGCACCCAAACAGGTACAGAGAGAAAGTACATAGCAGAAAAACACAGACGGCAACTACGCATAGGAGGAATCTTGCTTTCATATATACACGGCTGGCCTTGCTACAAACGCCACTAGAAATGGAGGAGAAGGCGTGTTCTTGAGGCTGAATAACAAGGAAACGTTTACCAAATCAATAGCCACTGGGAAATTCTTAAACAAACTATAAAGCAGAACTGAAGCCCTCAAAGATGCCACAAAACTGGCTATTCAACAGACAAGTAACATGCACAAGAAATTGGCGATACTGACCGACACACTGTCAGTTCTAACAGATCTAAAATCCCAGGAACAGAGAGCTAGATGACTTGAGAACAACCAATTGTGCAATAACTTCATGAGAGTGGTCATCTAGTCAATGTCATCTCATATTTGAGGAAATGAATGTGCAGACAAACTAAGGAGTGACAGAGATTCTCACAAGAGAACAATCTGGTCAGGTATGATGAAGCCAAATCCATCATCAAAGATCAGTATCATGAAAAATGAGAACGAGAACACTCAAAGTATACATACCTCAAAGAGAAAAATAGGTAGATAGCAAGTTAATAAATAGTAACTATATTCCCAATGAACAACTTATAAAACATACTTTTAATACAAACAAAATGAATGTCTCATTTATTGGTACATGCAATACAATTAAAGCGTTTCGACACACTAAAGGCAGATAAAACATTTCTCATCATACACGAGGTATGGGGTGCTTGATAACATAAGAGCTGGGAGCCGCAAGCGACCTTTAGCTGATGGCTTCCGCCAGGATCAGTGAACCATCGAGACCCTACACCACCACTTCGCTGTGTCGATAGTAACAAACTAACTAGTCTAGTCTGGTCATGCGAGCAGGGACCGAAGTGGAAAGCAACCGATATTTAAAAAATCACACGCTGAAGTCGGATATGCTGGGCCGAAAGGAGAAAATAAATAACACCATAATGAATCTACGCCCACTCAACGTCATTTGAAAGGGGGCATGAAGAAAATGGTTATTTAATCCTATAGTAGTCATCGAGTAAACGCAAGAAAGAAAGATACACCAAAAACATGAACAAATTAGACTCATTATATATACATTTTTTTAAAGCATCGATGCGTCTAAAGTTTAAAGGATCCTCTTCAACGCTCAATTTGAAAACCGCTGTATTAAACGATTTAGAAATTCGTTGGGCACTCATGTAAATCTGCTATTCGGTCACGTACTTGTACCGCACACACACAACATTTTATTTCATAAATTTTTACAGATGTCTGCCCTTGAAGAAATACACCATAGGCGTTGATATCGCGTTGATTGAGGTGGTTTCAACGTTTTACGATATACAGCAAAATGTTACATACTGCATGCAATTAAATTTAAGAACAAAACGAGTTTAGGATAAAAGGACATATAACATTGACATATACATGTAATTAAAAAAAGGTAAAGATATTATGATATCGTTTGATAGTATCATATTATCTTCTTATCATATTATTTGGTGCTTTATTTTTTTGGAAAACGTATTTGTAAACTCAAGAAAGGAAGGAGTGGCATTCTAAACGAGCATCGAAGCAAATCAAACAAAAGATACATAACCTGGATTTGCTTGTGCGGGTCTCCATCACTTCATTGATTAATCCTGAAGCAATTAAAGCATGAATTTATCTCACATTGGGGTGCGAGGTATGACACAAGTTTCGGTAAGGTACACACAGATGGATCTACAGAGGAATATTCAATGACACAGACATTACCTTTTAACAGCACAACCCACATGCAAACAACAACAGATAACAGAGAGAGAAATGGGAAGTCCTAGCTTGGATTGGAATCTGTACCCATCGAAGCCGCGTCTTGCCAATACATATTTATGTTTGTCTCTCATCTAGACATCTCCCTTCTTATATTAAATATTCAATTACATATATATGTTTGTCTCTCGTTTAGGCATCTCCCTTCTTATATTAAATATTCAATTACATATATATGTTTGTCTCTCGTCTAGGCATCTCCTCTCTTATATTAAATATTCAATTACATTTATATGTTTGTCTCTCATCTAGACATCTCCCTTCTTATATTAAATATTCAATTACATATATATGTTTGTCTCTCGTTTAGGCATCTCCCTTCTTATATTAAATATTCAATTACATATATTTGTTTGTCTCTCGTCTAGACATCTTCCCACTTATATTAAATATTCAATTACATATATATGTTTGTCTCTCGTCTAGGCATCTCCTCTCTTATATTAAATATTCAATTACATATATATGTTTGTCTCTCGTCTAGACATCTTCCCACTTATATTAAACATTCAGTTATATGTTATGATTGTTCACTAGATCTATAGTTATGTAATCAACCTGTAATGTGCCTGATTCCATGTACCATAAATGTTTTTTTTTAAATCGCAGGTAATGAAGCCTGTGATGTGTACTCCACTTGTCAGCAGCACATGAGTGCGCGGCCTTTATTCTCCATTCCCAGACAAATTACGTGCAGACCCAGAAAATGAGGTAAATGATGTAAATAAAATAATGAATCGTGTAGCAATGGAATCAACCTCAGTACGCTCGGTGCAATCCAAAGAAGTAGCTTTCACATACTTTTCCATGCTCCATCCCCTCCTCGTCCCCCGTTTTTGTACTCACAAAAACGATAGGTAGTTAGGAAAATGCAAACTGATAATGTCAAGCACTTGTTACTAACTAACTAAGCCCTTGACACCTCTTCTGACTAACAAGCCCTTGACACCTATTTACACTTCTAATTTCCAACAGTATCGTCTCCTCACGTCGCGCAATCGTTTCCATAATATTTGAAATATCGTGTTTTAGTTAATTTAATTGTTTAAGTTTATCCAAAGATATGTTGTTTAGTGAACATAGACTGTAGCTATGTTGTCATGACCGGATATGTATATGTGAAGACATCCTGGCAACTTTCTCATTAACTCATCCGCCCCAACTGTCAGACAAAGCAGCGCTTAGACATAATCTAGAAGAACGGAGACCATCAAAGCAAAGCTAAGACAGAAGAATGGAGACAAAGTAGCGTAAAGACAGAAGAACGGAGACAAAGCAGTGTAAAGGAAAAATAACAGAGAGCAAAGCAGCGCTAAGATATATGAACGAAGACAAAGCAGCGCTAAGACCAAAGAACGGAGACAAAGCAGCGCTAAGACAGAAGAATGGAGACAAAGTAGCGTAAAGACAGAAGAACGGAGACAAAGCAGCATAAAGACAGAAGAACGGAGACAAAGCAGTGTAAAGACCAAAATAACAGAGGCAAAGCAGCGCTAAGATATATGAACGAAGACAAAAAGCAGCGCTAAGACCAAAGAACGGAGACAAAGCAGCGCTAAGACAGAAGAATGGAGACAAAGTAGCGTAAATACAGAAGAACGGAGACAAAGCAGCGCTAAGACCAAAGAACGGAGACAAAGCAGCGTAATGACAGAAGAACGGAAACAAAGCAGGGCTAATACAGAAGAACGCAGACAAAGCAACGTAAAGACAGAATAACGCAGACAAAGCAACGTTAAGACAGAAGTACGTAGACTTGCTGTGTTTTTCCCCAAACACTGAACGTTTTCTATATTCAAACAAAACAGGCTTTAACCACACAGCACAAAAAACATCATTAGATTGAGGCGGGCTTGTTGAGAACAATGTATCACCTCATCACTGTTGTTACTTCCTACAATAATACGAGCAAGATTTCAATTTTTGCTACTGGATGTCTGCAGCATTTTCGTTTTCGAGAAACTAACTTAAGTCTTTAGATCATGAAATAAGTAATGTAATATTGCCAACGGTGCAACGGATAATAAATAAGCAATAAACCGAACGGACCAATAGCGATCTTTGGGCTTGTTTCAAAAGTTCAATGTACAACAGGACACTGGCATTTTCACGGTTTATTTAAACATTTATTGGTTGCACAAAATTGTCAACATTTGACATTAGCAGGGCCAAATAATAAATATGAAAACAATATAGTTGTAGCGTTCTCTACAAAACAAAGTACGTAACCACTGGCCTACTACAGCGACCATAAAAGCTACACGCTGGAATATTCAAGATAATTTATTTGCTAATTACTTTGTTCATATTTTATCCTTAGTGAACATTAGATCAGCGGTTTTTATTCTGTACAGTGTAGTACAGCGGTAGTGTGTTGGTGTACATTGAGTGGTTGTGCATCGTTGTACTTTATATACAAGATAAGTTTAATGCACAGCGGTATTTAGGGTACATTGGAAATGTAGAGGACAGCAGTACTTTGTATGAAATAAAAGTTTGGTGTACATTGGTGTTTTGTGTGCATTGGAAGTTAGTTGTACCACAGGAATTTGATGTACATTGAACGTTTGGTGTACATTTGTGTTTTGTGTGCATTGGAAGTTTTATGTACATTGAACGTTTGATGTACATTGAACGTTTGGTGTACATTGGTGTTTTGTGTGCATTGGAAGTTTGGTACATCAAAAGAATTTGATGAGCCACGGTACTTTGGTACGCTCCCTCGTTACGTAAATTGTTCTATATGGTTGCAAGATATGGACTGTATAACCGCAAAGCAAAGTTCAAACACTCAAAATGAGATGCTCTTGTAAGATAGTGGTTGTTCCTTATTACCAACAAAGAGGCCTAGCACAATGCCACAAAATATTGACAGTTTAACGATCACGTGCAAATCGTGAACAAAAAAAAATGGCTAAAACTGAGAGTGATATAACCATACAACACACTCTTGCAAAATGCCCTAACTTATCGAGCATTGAAAGATGTCATTTCAAGCGCAGAACAGCACAACTAAACTGCAACATTAAATAATCGACGGGTCTCGACTCCGCCAGTCCATAGATAACTGTGAAAGACAGAAAGTAGGGTAAGAAAATTTGCGTTTGCTGATGATGCACGTGAATCGTTAAGTCTCGACGTAGTAATGACTTGTGAGTTTCGTGTCCTGCCCTGATATACATAAGAAGTTATGGCAAAGTCAGAATAGATGATGAATAAAAGAGAACAGAGGAGAGTGAATGCCGCTTGCAGAAATAGTTACTTCTAATAACCAACCATCGAAAGTTTAATCCACCGCCATTTAAATAAATAATGTTTCTACTATTTTTATTTTTAGAAATCTGTTGACTAACCAAAAAAAAAAAAAAAAAAAAAAATGTGTATCAGCGATGTACCGATAACGGATTGGCCTGGTGATAACGTGAATGTGACTTCGATTCCAATTCAACCCCTCTCCAGCTAAAACAACAAAATTGGCAACTGGCTTACAGGATTTTGGTGAAGGTAATATTTTTGTACTATGTCACAGCGTTTGAAGACGAAAGAGCGAGGGCGCTTCCCTCTAAGGAAGGTGTTACCTTCCCTATTCTATGCGGCATATCATCAGGTGGCATGTCCTTTACAGAATGTTGCATTCCTCACAGTCCGTCTGAATCTTTGCCTCTAGACAGATCACACACGTCTATTGTATTAGACACTTTAACTTGCAGTGGCTTTAATGTTCGGGTTTCTGTTACAAATTAGACAATGTCTTGTAAAATGTAATGTCGTATGGGAATGAATCACTTTCAAAGCAAACTTATAATACAGTTTCGAAAGTTAAAAAACAGATGCTCATTATAACTGAATTATAACTTATACATGATACAGAGCCACGGTGGCTGAGTGGTTAGTATACTCGCTTCCCGTTCAGCAGGGTCCGAGTTCGGTCCAAAGACGTGGTTGATTTTTTTTTTTAACCAATAATGCTTCAGGGCTCACCCAGCCTCTAAAAATTGGTTTTAAAGATTTTTCTGGGAAGTAAAGGCGGCCTGACGTGATACCGACCACATCACCCAAAAATCTGCCGTGGTCATAGAAAAAAAAGTTCACTAACACCATATTCTCCAGACGCCTAGCATGCTACCAGAGCGTTGAGGGAACCTTTTACTTTTATATACGCTACGATGAAATCCAGCCACCCTGCATCTCATAAACATTAATTCTGTTTCCGCCCCTGCATTATTTGCCCTACACACGGTACGGACATTTCATTCAGTTATAATTCTGCAGTAAGCCACCCGTTAAAATATTATCTACATTCAACATTTCTTTCTGACAGGTTCGACAATCTTTTTGTGTTTCTGAAAGACTAATTGTGTCCCTTTACTGCAGTTATTACTAAAGAATGTAAAGAGTAGTTCCGCTTGGTGCAATATTTGTTATTGTTATTGATGTCATTATTAAAAGAGTGTGTATGTGTACGTGTGTGTGTGTGTTCTTGCGTGTTTGAGAGAGAGAGAAAGAGAGAGAGAGAGAGAGAGAGAGAGAGAGAGAGAGAAAAATTTCCACTTGTAGGTCGTGATGGTTTAAACCAGAACTGGCTATTGAAATATTTCATTGATTATTTTGTGCCTTTTGCGTATTGTAAATTCAAATTTGTATAGAAAGCTACGACGGGCCCGGCTGGATATGCAGACGTTCTCAACAAGACTAAAGATGAACTCAGCCCGGATCTCCCTTCCCTGTTTCCCAGTGTATGAGAAGTCTTGAATTCTTACGTACGTAGTTTTTGCTGTCAATAACAGAGTTTGTCTTTCATTGACGTTTAATGCGGAAATATAAGATGAAGATTTTCGCATTTTTATTTTAGTTTTGTTGCACAGCTTGTTTGTATCGTACAGCGTTATAACGTATTTGTATCATACAACACGTTTGTATCAAACAGGGTCATAACATGTTTGTATCGCAGCGTCATAACGTGCTTGTATGGTGCAGCGTCATCACGTACTTGTATCGTGTAGCATCGTCGCACAGTGTGTTTGTATCCGAGAGTGTCATAGCAAAGAGTTTGCAGCGTACATCGTCATACAGGGTATTTGTATTGTATAGCGTGTTTGTATCGCACCGCGTCGTATAGGGTGTTTGTATCACACAGCGTCGTATAGCGTGTTTGTATCGCAACGCGTCGTATAGCGTGTTTGTATCACACAGCGTCGTATAGCGTGTTTGTATCACATAGCGTCGTATAGCGTGTTTGTATCACACAGCGTCGTATAGCGTGTTTGTATCGCACCGCGTCGTATAGCGTGTTTGTATCACACAGTGTCGTCTAGTATGTCTGTATCGCACAGCGTCGTATAGTGTGTTTGTATCACACAGCGTCGTATAACGTGTTTGTATCACACAGCGTCGTATAGAGTGTTTGTATCACACAGTGTCGTATAGCGTGTTTGTACCACACAGCGTCGTATAGTATATCTGTATCGCACAGCGTCCTATAGCGTGTTTGTATCACACAGCGTCGTATAGCGTGTTTGTACCACACAGCGTCGTATAGTATATCTGTATCACACAGTGTCCTATAGCGTGTTTGTATCACACAGCGTCGTATAGCGTATTTGTATCACATAGCGTCGTATAGAGTGTTTGTATCACACAGCGTCGTATAGCGTGTTTGTATCACACAGCGTCGTATAGCGTGTTTGTATCACACAGCGTCGTATAGCGTGTTTGTATCACACAGCGTCGTATAGCGTGTTTGTATCACACAGCGTCGTATAGCGTGTTTGTATCACACAGCGTCGTATAGCGTATTTGTATCACATAGCGTCGTATAGAGTGTTTGTATCACACAGCGTCGTATAGCGTGTTTGTATCACACAGCGTCGTATAGCGTGTTTGTATCACACAGCGTCGTATCGCGTGTTTGTATCACACAGCGTCGTATAGCGTGTTTGTATTGAATTTCATTGCCAAAGTTTCAATTTCTTGGTTCACCTTAAGAATGCGACTTACGATTAAAATCATCTGACTCAGATAGGATTAGGTAAACTTTGATATACCGTGACGTCAGAGAGAGCGATGGTAAAGAACACCGAACCACACATGCAAAGCTCGAAACTACGAAACATTCCAAGCCGAATAATTTGTTTCCCCTTATATAAATAAGGAACAAAACAGAAGTCATCAATATGGCAATAGAGAAACATAACATAAACGTAACTATAGACGGCATACAACTAGAACAAGTAGAGGAATTTAAATACCTTGGAAGTCTAGTGACAAACGACAATTCACAAAAAGCAGAAGTAGACTCAAGATGCAACAAAGCTTGTCAAATCATTGGACAGCTATCACCACTATTATCCAACAAAGAAATAACTCTAGAGACAAAACGAGCATTCTATAATACAATCTTCATCCCAACTTTGTGTTACCAATGCTAGTCCTGGACCCTAGATGCAAGAACAATATGAAAAATAACATCTACTGAGATGAAATGTGTTAGACGAATGATACGAAACAGCCTGAGAGATAAGATCAGAATAAGAAATGATGATCTGAGAAAAAAGCCAGGAATAATCATCACCATAGAATATATAAAGAAACAACAGATAAAATAGTTTGGTCACGTGACAAGGCAGAAAGATCGAACACAACACAGTGAGCCTTCATTAAACGTTGCGAGAACACCACACCCAAAGGCCGACCGCGATAAGGAGGGATTCACAGAATATTAGAAACACTAGAAAATACAACAGCAGGAGAGGCCAAAAGAAAAGCTAAAGATGGATTGATGGAGTATTAGAAACACTAGGAAACACAATAGCGGCAGAGGCAAACAGGAAAGCAAAAGAGCGAAAATTATATCTCCATTCAACGCTCAAAGGCAAATGAAGAAGGAAAGAATAAGAATAATGAGGGAAAGGGAATTAGTAAGTTTCGAGACTAACTACGTAGGGAGGTCAAAAAGTAATGCACACCAATTTTTTCTCGGAAACTATTCGGGCAAAATGTGTGAAATTTTCACAGATTGTAGCTGAACATCCCCTTTACACTACATATTTTTCAACATAATCCTCGTCCAAGCGTATTGCCTTACGCCAACGCGAAACTAGGTCATGAATGCCTCGTTTGTACCAAGTTTTGTCCTGCTCGCGTAGCCATTTTTTAACTGCACGGATCACATCCTCATCATTGTCAAAGTGTGTCCCGGGCAGGAATTTTTTGAGTGGTCCAAACAGATGGAAATCTGAGGAAGCCAGATCAGGGCTGTAAGGAGGATGGGGCAGTACAGTCCAACCAAATTTGTTGATTGCTTCCTGTGTTACCAGACTTGTGTGAGGGCGTGCATTGTCATGTTGAAGCAACAAATCTGCAGATGGCTTATTAGGCCGAACTCTGTGGAACCGATTTTTGAGTTTTGTCAGTGTATTGATGTAAGCTGTCGAGTTGATTGTCTCACCTCTTGTCATTACATCAACAAGAATCACACCATCAATGTCCCAGAAGACAGTGATCATCACCTTTCCGGCTGATGGAGATGCTTTGAATTTTTTTCTTTTTGGTGACTGCGGATGATGCCATTCCATTAAATGCATTTTTGTTTCAGGCTCATAATAATGTGCCCACGTTTCGTCACCGGTAACAATTTTTGACAAAAACATTTCTCCTTCAACACCGAAACGCTCCAACAATTCAGAACAGAATGTTTTCCTTTGAACTCTGTGATCATTTGTTAGGCACCGAGGAACCCATCGAGCGCAAATCTTTGAATATCCGAGAGTTTAAAAAATTGCGATTGCACTTCCCTTGCTGACTGTAAGCTGCAATGCCAATTGCTGACTAGTGATACGCCTATCCTTACGAATAATGGCATCAGCCCGGTTTAACATGTCTGTGCTGGTAGCCGAGGCAACACGTCCAGAACGCGGTAAATCATGCAGCTCCACTCGTACACTTTCTGCAGCTTTAATTCTCTGAACCCAGCGACTAACTGTGCTCCTATCGACTGCAGAACATTAGTACACTGCACACAGTCGTTTATGAATGTTTGGCACAGTTTCTTTTTCCGCAACCAGAAATTCTATGACAATTCGCTGTTTGTAACGGACATTGTTGACAAGCTCCATTTTAACGGTTCATAGATTGCGTAATATTTATCAGAATGCTGTGCAATTTAGTCCACATAATTGGAACATGTCATATTCCAAGTGTGCAAAATTTCATGTTCCTATCTTTATTATTAGCCGAGAAAAACATTGGTGTGCATTACTTTTTGACCTCCCTTCAGTAAATAATACCGATTTTTATAATCTTTCAACACCCATAATTTAATGTAAATATAATAGAGTTAACTCCCCAAATAATAAATGAACACATGAATACTATAAACAAAATAGGGGCTTACTATATAATAACGTTAAAACTGAATGCTGTAAATTAGTGTAGAGTGGTGGTGTTCTGTTGGTGGAGAGGAAAGAAAGACTACTTTTTGGAAGTGAAGTCCTCTTCCATAAACACAACAAATAACTATATCTACTCATTAACTCACTCACTCATGAACTCATTAACTCACTCACTCACTCACTCACTCACTCACTCACTCACTCACTCACTCACTCACTCACCACTCACTCACTCACTCACTCACTCACTCACTCACTCACTCACTCACTCACTCACTCACTCACTCACTCACTCACTCACCAGATAAAGACTTAATGAAACTATACGCCATCCAATGATGATAGAGCTCCACTTGGACTTGTTGAACGCTTCCAGTTAATAAATAGGTCACACAATTTTCTCAGTACCTTCTCTCTCTGCAAACCTTTTACCCCACAGCTGGCTTTTAATATGGAGTGAATCACTGGACGGAAGGAAAGTGTAACAGCCCTACTTCTAGGTTTGCGAGATAGAAAACGATTTCGTTTAAGTAGCTATGTCACTACACGAAACTGATAATAGAATCAAGTATACGTTGATAGTTTAATATGTTAATCAGTTGATACGGGAGGAAAGGCGAAAGTGAGACAGACTATGGACATTCTGGTGGATGGATATAGAAAATAGATGAATAATAGAGATCAGACATAGTGTGAAGCATGACTACTCATCAAACGAAGCGAATGAGCTTTGTTGTTGTCCTTTAGGAACGTTACGTTTGTCATAGGCTGCATTTTCGGGCTGTTAGCAGGGAACGGATAATAACTTATTAGATGGACTTTTTAAACTCGACACAGATTGTACTATGTATGAAGCAGCTTACAGAATTAGAACATTTTATCTCTACGCTGTTCCCCATTGAAATCAAATTCAAGAGCAAATTACTCTGTTTTCAGCTCACACGTATAATTTGCAATTTACTTCTTCAATGTTGAGAATCCAGTGAACAACTAAAAGATGTAATGAGAACGTCTCGGTAGAGGCTAAAGCAAAGCTAAACTTATTAGCAACATCTGGAGAGAACAATCTTAATTTTTTTTCCACTTCATGTCTTCAGTGTGTCAGACACTTCGTGGCTCATATTGACTTCATGTCTTCAGCGTGTCACAAACTTCGTGGCTCATATTGACTTGATGTCTTCAGTGTGTCAAACACTTCGTGGCTCATATTGACTTCATGTCTTCAGTGTGTCAGAAACTTCATCGCTCATATTGACTTCATGTCTTCGGTGTGTCAGACACTTCGTGGCTCATATTGACTTCATGTCTTCAGTGTGTCAGACACTTCATCGCTCATATTGACTTCATGTCTTCGGTGTGTCAAACACTTCGTGACTCATATTGACTTCATGTCTTCAGTGTGTCAGACACTTCATCGCTCATATTGACTTCATGTCTTCGGTGTGTCAGACACTTCGTGGCTCATATTGACTTGATGTCTTCAGTGTGTCAGACACTTCGTGGCTCATATTGACTTGATGTCTTCAGTGTGTCACACATTTCGTGGCTCATATTGACTTGATGTCTTCAGTGTGTCAGACACTTCGTGGCTCATATTGACTTCATGTCTTCAGTGTGTCAGAAACTTCATCGCTCATATTGACTTCATGTCTTCGGTGTGTCAGACACTTCGTGGCTCATATTGACTTCATGTCTTCAGTGTGTCAGACACTTCATCGCTCATATTGACTTCATGTCTTCGGTGTGTCAAACACTTCGTGACTCATATTGACTTCATGTCTTCAGTGTGTCAGACACTTCATCGCTCATATTGACTTCATGTCTTCGGTGTGTCAGACACTTCGTGGCTCATATTGACTTGATGTCTTCAGTGTGTCAGACACTTCGTGGCTCATATTGACTTGATGTCTTCAGTGTGTCACACATTTCGTGGCTCATATTGACTTGATGTCTTCAGTGTGTCAGACACTTCGTGGCTCATATTGACTTGATGTCTTCGGTGTGTCACACACTTCGTGGCTCATATTGACTTCATGTCTTCAGTGTGTCACACACTTCGTGGCTCATATTGACTTTATGTCTTCAGTGTGTCACACACTTCGTGGCTCATACTGACTTCATGTCTTCGGTGTGTCAGACACTTCGTGGCTCATATTGACTTGATGTCTTCAGTGTGTCAGACACTTCGTGACTCATATTGACATTATGTCTTCAGTGTGTCAGACACTTCGTGGCTCATATTGACTTGATGTCTTCAATGTGCCAGGCACTTCGTGGCTCATATTGACTTCATGTCTTCGGCGTGTCAGACACTTCGTGGCTCATATTGACTTCATGTCTTCAGTGTGTCAGACACTTCGTGGCTCATATTGACTTCATGTCTTCGGTGTTTCAGACACTTCGTGGCTCATATTAACTTGATGTCTTCAGTATGTCAGACACTTCTTGGATCATATTGACTTGATGTCTTCAGTGTGTCAGACACTTCGTGGCTCATATTGACTTTATGTCTTCAGTGTGTCAAACACTTCGTGGCTCATATTGACTTGATGTCTTCAGTGTGTCAGACACTTCGTGGCTCATATTGACTTCATGTCTTCAGTGTGTCACACACTTCGTGGCTCATATTGACTTGATGTCTTCAGTGTGTCAAACACTTCGTGGCTCATATTGACTTCATGTCTTCAGTGTGTCAGACACTTCGTGGCTCATATTGACTTCATGTCTTCGGTGTGTCAGACACTTCGTGGCTCATATTGACTTTATGTCTTCAGTGTGTCACGCACTTTGTGGCTCATATTGACTTGATGTCTTCAATGTGTCAGACACTTCGTGGCTCATATTGACTTCATGTCTTCGGTGTGTCAGACACTTTGTGGCTCATATTGACTTTATGTCTTCAGTGTGTCAGACACTTCGTGGCTCATATTGACTTTATGTCTTCAGTGTGTCACACACTTCGTGGCTCATATTGACTTTATGTCTTCAATGTGTCAGACACTTCGTGGCTCATATTGACTTTATGTCTTCAGTGTGTCACAAACTTCGTGACTCATATTGACTTGATGTCTTCAGTGTGTCAAACACTTCGTGGCTCATATTGACTTCATGTCTTCAGTGTGTCAGAAACTTCATCGCTCATATTGACTTCATGTCTTCAGTGTGTCAGACACTTCGTGGCTCATATTAACTTGATGTCTTCAGTGAATCAGACACTTCATGGTTCATATTGACTTCATGTCTTCGGTGTGTCAGACACTTCGTGGCTCATATTGAATTCATGTCTTCAGTGTGTCAGACACCTCGTGGCTCATATTGACTTCATGTCTTCAGTGTGTCAGACACTTCTTGGATCATATTGACTTGATGTCTTCAGTGTGTCAGACACTTCGTGGCTCATATTGACTTTATGTCTTCAGTGTGTCACACACTTCGTGGCTCATATTGACTTGATGTCTTCGGTGTGTCACACACTTCGTGGCTCATATTGACTTCATGTCTTCAGTGTGTCACACACTTCGTGGCTCATATTGACTTCATGTCTTCAGTGTGTCACACACTTCGTGGCTCATACTGACTTCATGTCTTCGGTGTGTCAGACACTTCGTGGCTCATATTGACTTGATGTCTTCAGTGTGTCAGACACTTCGTGGCTCATATTGACTTTATGTCTTCAGTGTGTCAGACACTTCGTGGCTCATATTGACTTGATGTCTTCAATGTGCCAGGCACTTCGTGGCTCATATTGACTTCATGTCTTCGGCGTGTCAGACACTTCGTGGCTCATATTGACTTCATGTCTTCAGTGTGTCACACACTTCGTGGCTCATATTGACTTCATGTCTTCGGTGTGTCAGACACTTCGTGGCTCATATTGACTTCATGTCTTCAGTGTGTCACACACTTCGTGGCTCATATTGACTTCATGTCTTCGGTGTTTCAGACACTTCGTGGCTCATATTAACTTGATGTCTTCAGTATGTCAGACACTTCGTGGATCATATTGACTTGATGTCTTCAGTCTGTCAGACACTTCGTGGCTCATATTGACTTTATGTCTTCAGTGTGTCAAACACTTCGTGGCTCATATTGACTTGATGTCTTCAGTGTGTCAGACACTTCGTGGCTCATATTGAACTTTATGTCTTCAGTGTGTCACACACTTCGTGGCTCATATTGACTTGATGTCTTCAGTGTGTCAACACTTCGTGGCTCATATTGACTTCATGTCTTCAGTGTGTCAGACACTTCGTGGCTCATATTGACTTCATGTCTTCAGTGTGTCAGACACTTCGTGGCTCATATTGACTTTATGTCTTCAGTGTGTCACACACTTTGTGGCTCATATTGACTTGATGTCTTCAATGTGTCAGACACTTTGTGGCTCATATTGACTTTATGTCTTCAGTGTGTCAGACACTTCGTGGCTCATATTGACTTCATGTCTTCAGTGTGTCAGACACTTCGTGGCTCATATTGACTTTATGTCTTCAGTGTGTCACGCACTTCGTGGCTCATATTGACTTCATGTCTTCAGTGTGTCAGAAACTTCGTGACTCATATTGACTTCATGTCTTCGGTGTGTCAGACACTTTGTGGCTCATATTGACTTCATGTCTTCAGTGTGTCAGACACTTCGTGGCTCATATTGACTTCATGTCTTCAGTGTGTCACACACTTCGTGGCTCATATTGACTTTATGTCTTCAATGTGTCAGACACTTCGTGGCTCATATTGACTTTATGTCTTCAGTGTGTCACAAACTTCGTGACTCATATTGACTTGATGTCTTCAGTGTGTCAAACACTTCGTGGCTCATATTGACTTCATGTCTTCAGTGCGTCAGAAATTTCATCGCTCATATTGACTTCATGTCTTCGGTGTGTCAGACACTTCGTGGCTCATATTAACTTGATGTCTTCAGTGAATCAGACACTTCATGGTTCATATTGACTTCATGTCTTCGGTGTGGCAGACACTTCGTGGCTCATATTGAATTCATGTCTTCAGTGTGTCAGACACCTCGTGGCTCATACTGACTTCATGTCTTCAGTGTGTCAGACACTTCTTGGATCATATTGACTTGATGTCTTCAGTGTGTCAGACACTTCGTGGCTCATATTGACTTTATGTTTCAGTGTGTCAGACACTTCGTGGCTCATATTGACTTGATGTCTTCGGTGTGTCACACACTTCGTGGCTCATATTGACTTCATGTCTTCAGTGTGTCACACACTTCGTGGCTCATATTGACTTTATGTCTTCAGTGTGTCACACACTTCGTGGCTCATACTGACTTTATGTCTTCGGTGTGTCAGACACTTCGTGGCTCATATTGACTTGATGTCTTCAGTGTGTCAGACACTTCGTGGCTCATATTGACTTTATGTCTTCAGTGTGTCACACACTTCTTGGCTCATATTGACTTCATGTCTTCAATGTGCCAGCTACTTCGTGGCTCATATTGACTTCATGTCTTCGGCGTGTCAGACACTTCGTGGCTCATATTGACTTCATGTCTTCAGTGTGTCACACACTTCGTGGCTCATATTGACTTCATGTCTTCAGTGTGTCACACACTTCGTGGCTCATATTGACTTCATGTCTTCGGTGTGTCAGACACTTCGTGGCTCATATTGACTTCATGTCTTCAGTGTGTCAGACACTTCGTGGCTCATATTGACTTGATGTCTTCAGTGTGTCACACACTTCGTGGCTCATATTGACTTCATGTCTTCAGTGTGTCAAACACTTCGTGGCTCATATTGACTTCATGTCTTCAGTGTGTCAGACACTTCGTGGCTCATATTGACTTCATGTCTTCGGTGTGTCAGACACTTCGTGGCTCATATTGACTTATGTCTTCAGTGTGTCACACACTTTGTGGCTCATATTGACTTGATGTCTTCAATGTGTCAGACACTTCGTGCTCATATTGACTTCATGTCTTCGGTGTGTCAGACACTTTGTGGCTCATATTGACTTCATGTCTTCAGTGTGTCAGACACTTCGTGGCTCATATTGACTTGATGTCTTCAGTGTGTCACACACTTCGTGGCTCATATTGACTTGATGTCTTCAGTGTGTCAAACACTTCGTGGCTCATATTGACTTCATGTCTTCAGTGTGTCAGACACTTCGTGGCTCATATTGACTTCATGTCTTCGGTGTGTCAGACACTTCGTGGCTCATATTGACTTTATGTCTTCAGTGTGTCACGCACTTTGTGGCTCATATTGACTTCATGTCTTCAATGTGTCAAACACTTCGTGGCTCATATTGACTTCATGTCTTCGGTGTGTCAGACACTTTGTGGCTCATATTGACTTTATGTCTTCAGTGTGTCAGACACTTCGTGGCTCATATTGACTTGATGTCTTCAGTGTGTCACACACTTCGTGGCTCATATTGACTTTATGTCTTCAATGTGTCAGACACTTCGTGGCTCATATTGACTTTATGTCTTCAGTGTGTCACAAACTTCGTGACTCATATTGACTTGATGTCTTCAGTGTGTCAAACACTTCGTGGCTCATATTGACTTCATGTCTTCAGTGTGTCAGAAACTTCATCGCTCATATTGACTTCATGTCTTCGTGTGTCAGACACTTCGTGGCTCATATTAACTTGATGTCTTCAGTGAATCAGACACTTCATGGTTCATATTGACTTCATGTCTTCGGTGTGCAGACACTTCGTGGCTCATATTGAATTCATGTCTTCAGTGTGTCAGACACCTCGTGGCTCATACTGACTTCATGTCTTCAGTGTGTCAGACACTTCTTGGATCATATTGACTTGATGTCTTCAGTGTGTCAGACACTTCGTGGCTCATATTGACTTTATGTCTTCAGTGTGTCAGACACTTCGTGGCTCATATTGACTTGATGTCTTCGGTGTGTCACACACTTCGTGGCTCATATTGACTTCATGTCTTCAGTGTGTCACACACTTCGTGGCTCATATTGACTTTATGTCTTCAGTGTGTCACACACTTCGTGGCTCATACTGACTTTATGTCTTCGGTGTGTCAGACACTTCGTGGCTCATATTGACTTGATGTCTTCAGTGTGTCAGACACTTCGTGGCTCATATTGACTTTATGTCTTCAGTGTGTCACACACTTCGTGGCTCATATTGACTTCATGTCTTCAATGTGCCAGGCACTTCGTGGCTCATATTGACTTCATGTCTTCGGCGTGTCAGACACTTCGTGGCTCATATTGACTTCATGTCTTCGGTGTGTCAGACACTTCGTGGCTCATATTGACTTCATGTCTTCAGTGTGTCACACACTTCGTGGCTCATATTGACTTCATGTCTTCGGTGTGTCAGACACTTCGTGGCTCATATTGACTTCATGTCTTCAGTGTGTCAGACACTTCGTGGCTCATATTGACTTGATGTCTTCAGTGTGTCACACACTTCGTGGCTCATATTGACTTGATGTCTTCAGTGTGTCAAACACTTCGTGGCTCATATTGACTTCATGTCTTCAGTGTGTCAGACACTTCGTGGCTCATATTGACTTCATGTCTTCGGTGTGTCAGACACTTCGTGGCTCATATTGACTTTATGTCTTCAGTGTGTCACACACTTTGTGGCTCATATTGACTTCATGTCTTCAATGTGTCAGACACTTCGTGGCTCATATTGACTTCATGTCTTCGGTGTGTCAGACACTTTGTGGCTCATATTGACTTCATGTCTTCAGTGTGTCAGACACTTCGTGGCTCATATTGACTTTATGTCTTCAGTGTGTCACACACTTCGTGGCTCATATTGACTTTATGTCTTCAATGTGTCAGACACTTCGTGGCTCATATTGACTTTATGTCTTCAGTGTGTTACAAACTTCGTGACTCATATTGACTTGATGTCTTCAGTGTGTCAAACACTTTGTGGCTCATATTGACTTCATGTCTTCAGTGTGTCAGAAACTTCATCGCTCATATTGACTTCATGTCTTCAGTGTGTCAGACACTTCGTGGCTCATATTAACTTGATGACTTCAGTGAATCAGACACTTCATGGTTCATATTGACTTCATGTCTTCGGTGTGTCAGACACTTCGTGGCTCATATTGAATTCATGTCTTCAGTGTGTCAGACACCTCGTGGCTCATATTGACTTCATGTCTTCAGTGTGTCAGACACTTCTTGGATCATATTGACTTGATGTCTTCAGTGTGTCAGACACTTCGTGGCTCATATTGACTTTATGTCTTCAATGTGTCAGACACTTCGTGGCTCATATTGACTTCATGTCTTCGGTGTGTCAGACACTTCGTGGCTCATATTGACTTCATGTCTTCAGTGTGTCAGACATTTCATGGCTCATATTGACTTCATGTCTCCAGTGTGTCACACACTTCGTGGCTCATATTGACTTCATATCTTCAGTGTGTCAGACACTTCGTGGCTCATATTAACTTGATGTCTTCAGTGTGTCAGACACTTCATGGTTCATATTGACTTCATGTCTTCGGTGTGTCAGACACTTCGTGGCTCATATTGAATTCATGTCTTCAGTGTGTCAGACACCTCGTGGCTCATATTGACTTTATGTCTTCAGTGTGTCAGACACTTCTTGGATCATAGTGACTTGATGTCTTCAGTGTGTCAGACACTTCGTGGCTCATATTGACTTCATGTCTTCAGTGTGTCAGACACCTCGTGGCTCATATTGACTTTATGTCTTCAGTGTGTCAGACACTTTTTGGATCATATTGACTTCATGTCTTCGGTGTTTCAGACACTTCGTGCTCATATTGACTTCATGTCTTCAGTGTGTCACACACTTCGTGGCTCATATTGACTTGATGTCTTCAGTGTGCCAGACACCTCGTGGCTCATATTGACTTTATGTCTTCAGTGTGTCAGACACCTCGTGGCTCATATTGACTTGATGTCTTCAGTGTGTCAGACACTTCGTGGCTCATATTTACTTCATGTCTTCAGCATGTCACACACTTCGTGGCTCATATTGACTTTATGTCTTCAGTGTGTCACACACTTCTTGGATCATATTGACTTTATGTCTTCAGTGTGTCAGACACTTCGTGGCTCATATTGACTTCATGGTCTAACTTCAACCCTATTAATGTAAAACATGTGAGGCAATTTAATCAAATAAGTAAAAGATGAAGAAGAAAGAAGAATGAAGAAAGAATTAGACGATAATGACGAAAGGAAAGGGGAATATTTGGAAAACCAATCAACGAATAATGGAATTAATGGAATTAATATACCCATTGATCACTTATTTGTGTTCACAGTCTCGCTTTAATCTTAATATTTTACACATTTGTTTTTGAATCATTACATTAATAATAATCCGCATTACGTCAGATGAACTGACTCTACGAGAGCTTGTTGGATCATGAGGCCTAACTTCGATCATTTCCTCTCACTCTAGACTTCACGCGCTCAAAGAAGCATCCACGCTGAGAAAACAACCTGTCTTAGGCATTCTTAGGTCAGAAACTAAACCTGCTTCCCATCCTCACACCGCGAACAGACGAGCGAGTATTGACTATAGTTAGTGTACCTGTTCTAACTAAAGAGAACTACTAAACACAATTCAAACAAGACAAATGCGATTTTGAGGCCATGTTAAAAGTCACAACAACCTGCTTAAAGTAATCCTGGAGGGGTAAATGGAAGGTAAAAGAGCAGAGGCAGACCAAGACTAACATGGACGAGTAACATCAAAAGATGGATAACCCAGCCTATGACAACCTGCACCATCACAGCAAGAGACAGAGCAGAATGGCGCTCCAAGGTAGCCAACCTTCGGTGCGGAGATGGCACTCGATGATGATGAGTTACCTGTAATCACCCCCCCCCCCCACCCCTTTTCCCCCAATCTAACCTCATACCAATAGGTAATCGAGGCACAAACCACTCGAATTCTATTTTTCTAAATTTTCTACACCAGGAGTTTCTTCCTAAATGATTATAACTGCTGATATACGTCTAGCACTTGACACCGGCCTTGATCCAATGTTTTATACCTGTTTGAAGCTTTCTGCGCTGTAGACCGCCCGCATCACATATACAAATGTAACAAAAAGCAAGGCCATTGCCCCTGATATAGAAAAATGGGACGTATTCATAATCCGCCCCACACCCAATATTCGGCAATGGTACATTTTTATTATTCTTGTCACGAACGACAAATGCGTGTTGCACCCATTCGTTAGTTTTAGAATTAACATTACACAACGTTTTCTCACTAATCTAAGGTGTGCTATTGTTATGAGAACACAGGACGACATAGCTCTCATATAGGATATTTAATATGAGGATGAACACCCACAGCGTGATAAACTCGAGACTGTCCTTGTGTGTTATCTGATACGTTTTCTCCTGCTATCATTTAAAAGGATGGAACACCCTGTGGTCCAGTGTGCCTGCCTTGTTCATTCTGTGAGCCCGTGTGTTTGTCAAACATTTGTAGAATTAGCCACGAGAGAAGCTGTTCAACATAAACAAAACCTAAAAAAAAATACACAATAGCCCCTACTAGATTGTCTGGCAAGACGAAAAGGGTCATACCATGCTAGCATTTAACGCAAGAGAAAACGTCCTTTTAATGCACAGAATCACAGTAACACCAACTAAGGAAGACAGGTAGTTCATTTTTAATTAATTATGAAAAGGTCGAATAAGGTCAAGAATGTTTTTGAAGTTTTCCAAACTAAAGATAGATGAAAGCCCATCTTCACATTTTTTTTTTTTTCGTCGGACGCTTAATAGGATAAAAGCAGAGAGAACATAAAGACTGTCATAACTTTAAACAGCCTTTTTTCGAGGAAAATGTTTGGAACATGTTGGCGAACATAAATTCAGTATTCAAGAACATATCTACAGAAGAAACCAAGAGGAAATG
The DNA here is from genome assembly GCA_032433765.1 of Megaustenia siamemsis. Classification (NCBI taxonomy): domain Eukaryota; kingdom Metazoa; phylum Mollusca; class Gastropoda; order Stylommatophora; family Ariophantidae; genus Megaustenia; species Megaustenia siamemsis. The sequence continues at coordinate 45,241,976 of JAVIAB010000092.1, read as the reverse complement.
TACGCCAATGATGACAGCAGACTTTACAGCTGAGGACATTTACGCTCATAGAAAAGAACGGCAGAAAATGAAACTGCAGAATGGGAGGTGATAAGAAATGAATCAAAACAAGAATAAGTATCGAGCTTTATAAGAAGGCGTTGGAAATGCATCGGCCATGTGCTGAGAATGAATGAAGAAAGTACATCGGCCATGTGCTGAGAATGAATGAAGAAAGTACATCGGCCATGTGCTGAGAATGAATGAAGAAAGATTCCCACCTCATAAATTCATGCGGAAACCATCTGGTAAAATAAAACAAGGAGGACCAAAGAAATCGTAATGCAGAACAATTACTAGGGAATACTCAACAATTACTAGGGAATACTCAACAATTACTAGGGAATACTCAACAATTACTAGGGAATGCTCAACATTTACTAGGGAATACACAACCATGGGACTAAAAAACAACAAAGACCGACAAGAGTTTCCAACAAATCGTCCATCATGGAGAACTAGGACTTTCCCCCTTTGTGCCGTCTTCGGGTCCAGAGGAAAATAAATGATTAGGGAGGTGTGATCGTTAAACTAGAATGACAGAGCGTGAAGCAGAAGACTTTGAAAAAAGAACGTTAAATAGCAAGATAAACAAATATTTAAAAAACAGACTGAGAAAAGAGTGAAGGGTAAACAACAAGTTACAGTGACACAAAGTTAAACAACATATAGTGCATAAAGAATCTTCTGTGGAGCACAGGTCTTCAACATTCACCTTCCAAGCCGTTGTGTTTCTTGCCATTCTTTTAAAATCATTCAATGTCTTCCCCATCATCTTCACATCTGCTTCCATCTGTCTTCTCCAAGAATACCTTGGTCTTCCTCTTTGTCTTTTCCCCTGGGATTCCAAAAGAGGCCTGTTGTATAATACTCTCAGTTGGCTTCCGAAGTGTGTCCTATCCATCGCCATCGTCTTCGATGTATCTCTTTAACCACTAGTATTTGACTGGTATATTTCTATAATTCTATGTTAGTGATTTTGTCCTGCGATTTCCATCCTTTTATTCTGCGTACATTTCCGTGTGTATTTCGTGTGTTACCGGAGCCTCATTATGAGGGAAGTAAAGAATAGTGACACTGTGACCTTTCAGGCATGTCCATAAAAGGCGACTAAGGAGGTTGATCGATGGCTTGACAAGCTGTCATTGTAAAAAGTATTGTTACGGAAACAGAGCCATAGAAGCAGTGATCTCTGCAAAATGTGCTATTTGGCATGTAATGTTTCTGTTTTTGAGATTGTGGTTCTGCCCTATGTGCCGTCTTGGGCTCGAAAGGACAATAGAAAAATAGATAGATTCTGCGTAAGCATCCATTAATGAAAGTCTGTATCTTCATGATTGTCATTTTTGTTGTTCTCCATGTTTCATAGCCATATAATAAGATTGACTTAACATAGGAGGACATTTTTTTATTTTTGTATTTAACCTAATTTCTTTGGACTTCCATATGTTTTGCAGTGCAACAAATGCACCTCTTGCTTTAGATATCTTTATTTTGATATCATTTTATGTTCCTCCCACTTTGTCTATATTACTGCCCAGACAAATGTAAGATTATATGTCTAGTAGAGGTATTTCTCCTATTTTTATTTGGTTATTGCCAACTGCATTAATTCTCATAATGTTGGTCTTATCTCTATTCATTTTTAGTCCCATATGTTGTGATCTCTCATCTAGTATGCTCATTTTATCTTGCATCTGTTGATGGCTGTGTGATAGAAGAGCTATGCCATCAGCAAAGTCTAAATCATCAAGTTGCTTGGTCAGTGACCACTGGATTGCATTTCTGTTGTTTTGAGCTATTTTCATAATCCAATCTATGGCCAGTAGAAAGAGAAATGGAGACAGAAGGCATCCCTGCCTTACTCCTGTTCTTATTTTAAATGCTTCTGTAAGCTGTCTTTCATGCACCACACTACATTTTATTCATTCATACATTGTTCTGATCAGGTTAATAATAAACTTTGTGGGGATTCCATAATGACTCAGCAACTTCCAAAGCATTCTTCTTCTGTCTAAACTATCTAATGCCTTTTCGTGATATATGAATCCAATATAAAGTGGGGATTTTAGTTCTAAACTTTGTTCAACTATTATACGTAGAATAGTTATTTGATCAGCACATGATCTGTTCTTCCTAAAACCTGCTTGTTCATCTCTCAAATGTTTCTCTACGGCCTCTTTTAGTCTCTCCAGAATGATTCTGCTTAATATTTTTCCTGGCACTGATAGTGGCATAATTCCTCTATAATTCGTGCACTCCTGTAAACTTCCTTTCTTTGGTAGATTGATCATATACCCTTCTTTCCAGTCTCTGTGAATAAAGAGTGATAAACAGCAAATCATGATGGTATACAGTTAAACAATAGACTGAGAAGCAGAAAGGCAAACAATAATCTAGAGTGATAGAAAGTTGTAATAACAGACAGGGGAGAAAGGATGCTAAACAGCAAGCTAGACTGACAGACAGTTATAATAACAAACAGGGGAGTAAGGATGCTAAACAGCAAGCTAGACTGACATAAACTGAATGAACAGAATGAGAAGAAATAATGTAAGCCACAGGCTGAATTAAGACACAATTAAATAACAGACCGGGAAGGAAAACTATTTAACAGCAAACTAGTATGAGATACATTTAAGTAACTGACTGAGAAGAAAAAAAATATTCAACAGAAAACTAGTATGAGATACATTTAAGTAACTGACTGAGAAGAAAAAAAATATTCAACAGAAAACTAGTATGAGATAGATTTAAATAACTGACTGAGAAGAAAAAAAATATTCAACAGAAAACTAGTATGAGATAGATTTAAATAAGTGACTGAGAAGAAAAAAAATATTCAACAGCAAACTAGTATGAGATACATTTAAATAACTGACTGAGAAGAAAAAAAATATTCAACAGCAAACTAGTATGAGATAGATTTAAATAAGTGACTGAGAAGAAAAAAAATATTCAACAGAAAACTAGTATGAGATACATTTAAATAACTGACTGAGAAGAAAAAAAATATTCAACAGCAAACTAGTATGAGATAGATTTAAATAAGTGACTGAGAAGGAAAACTATTCAACAGAAAACTAGTATGAGATAGATTTAAATAAATGACTGAGAAAGAAAACTATTCAACAGAAAACTAGTATGAGATACATTTAAATAACTGACTGAGAAGAAAAAAAATATTCAACAGAAAACTAGTATGAGATAGATTTAAATAAGTGACTGAGAAGGAAAACTATTCAAAAGAAAACTAGTATGAGATAGATTTAAATAAGTGACTGAGAAGGAAAACTATTCAACAGAAAACTAGTATGAGATACATTTAAATAACTGACTGAGAAGGAAAACTATTCAACAGAAAACTTGTATGAGATAAATTTAAATAACTGACTGAGAAGGAAAACTATTCAACAGAAAATTAGTATGAGATAGATTTAAATAACTGACTGAGAAGGAAAACTATTCAACAGAAAACTAGTATGAGATAGATTTAAATAACTGACTGAGAAGGAAAACTATTCAACAGAAAACTAGTATGAGATAGATTTAAATAACAGACTGAGAAGAAAACAGGTTAAACTGTAGGCTAAAATGTAGGCTCAACAACGGTTGTGATGGAAGGATCACTACATAGCAAGTAAAAAGCTACAGAAAATGTCATAGCAAACGGGTTAATAGAATCAGATGTTGTGCTGTTAGCGCCTCATTAGATAAATGTGTACGATAAGAAATGTTTGAAACATAAACAAATAATAAATGATCATTCAAGAATCAATGGAGATGTAGGTTTAACATTGCAATAGTACAGTCTTCCTGAAGCTGTATTCTCAACCTTCTTTGTCTACTTTCCACTCATATATAACACCATTTAACCTATGGTTCCACTCACATATAACACCATTTAACCTATGGTTCCACTCACATATAACACTATTTAACCTATGGTTTCACCATATATAACACCATTTAACCTATGGTTCCACTCATATATAACACTATTTAACCTATGGTTTCACCCATATATAACACCATTTAACCTATGGTTCCACTCATATATAACACCATTTAACCTATGGTTACACTCACATATAACACTATTTAACCTATGGTTCCACTCACATATAACACTATTTAACCTATGGTTCCATTCATATAACACATATTAACCTATGGTTCCATTGATATATAATACAATTTAACCTATGGTTCCATTTATATATAACACAATTTAACCTATGGTTTCATTCATATATAACATAATTTAACCTATGGTTCCATTCATATATAACACAATTTAACCTATGGTTCCATTCATATATAACACAATTTAACCTATGGTTCTATTCATATATAATACTATTTAACCTATGGTTCCTCATATATAACACCAATTAACCTATGGTTCCATTCATATATAACACCATTTAACCTATGGTTCCATTCATATATAACACCATTTAACCTATGGTTCCATTCATATATAACACCAATTAACCTATGGCTCCATTCATATATAACACTATTTAACCTATGGTTCCACACACATATAACACTATTTAACCTATGGCTCCATTCATATATAACACTATTTAACCTATGGTTCCACTCACATATAACACCATTTAACCTATGGTTCCACTCACATATAACACTATTTAACCTATGGTTTCACCCATATATAACACCATTTAACCTATGGTTTCACTCATATATAACACCATTTAACCTATGGTTCCACTTATATATAACACCATTTAACCTATGGTTACACTCACATATAACACTATTTAACCTATGGTTCCACTCACATATAACACTATTTAACCTATGGTTCCATTCATATATAACACATATTAACCTATGGTTCCATTGATATATAATACAATTTAACCTATGGTTCCATTTATATATAACACAATTTAACCTATGGTTTCATTCATATATAACATAATTTAACCTATGGTTCCATTCATATATAACACAATTTAACCTATGGTTCCATTCATATATAACACAATTTAACCTATGGTTCTATTCATATATAATACTATTTAACCTATGGTTCCACTCATATATAACACCAATTAACCTATGGTTCCATTCATATATAACACCATTTAACCTATGGTTCCATTCATATATAAAACACCATTTAACCTATGGTTCCATTCATATATAACTACAATTAACCTATGGTTCCATTCATATATAACCCCAATTAACCTATGGTTCCATTCATAATGGCCAGATAAACTGCTAACCCATTTTACAACGTTGATATTTTTTAATTTCTTTTCCTTTCGCCAGCTTTCACCTCTGGCGAAGTCCCTAGAGATTAAAGGACTGAATTTTGAGTGACAGTCCATTTTTCCCTTGCAGCCGTACGCACAGGGGTTTCCTCGCCGTACAGGCAGATAACTCCACCTTCGGAGGTACTCATTTTTCCCATCGATGAGTAATTGATATTTGAAGCCGAGCCTCGCTGCTGAGACTAAGGGTGGTTACCTCAGAGAGAAATCGTAAATAAAAATCCCAACTTTTTCAGTTGGGATTTGAACTCACAGATTCTCTGTCTCGAGGCCGGCGTCTTGCCTCGAGACCAACCAGTCCCTCCAACGTTGACATAACCAACAGCTTCTGTCATAACAGAAAGGTAAGAAAAAAGAAAAGAACCCCGTCACGTCACGTGGCCGATAGAGAGAAATGAATGGCGCAAGTGCCAAAACTGAGACCATCAGACATTTATTTGTTTTCGTAATGCTGTCAATATTAAAAATGAGTAAGATACCGCGCAATCCATTTTTGACAATGGAAAAATGAAAAAGAGTTCTTAAATGTTAAATATAACCAGTCTTAATATATAGATAGATGTGAATCGTGGGTAATAGGACAATAGACATGAAAATCACTGGAGTCTGTAGAAATGTGGTTTTATATAAGAATGTTAAGAATACTATGTATAGCTAAGAAGAGTAATGAAAATGTTCTAAAAGAGGCCAAAGCAAAAAGAGAGCTAATTTCCAATATTAGAAAGAAACAATCATCACTTTTTGGCCATGCAATGAGAAGGGAACAGATGGAATATATTGTAACAACTGGGAAAATTGAGGTGACGAAGAGACAGATGGAAGCAAAGAGAAAAGGTACAAAACAACAGAAATGATAAATGACTGCAGCGACCGAGAGTTGTAAAGAAACATGATCACTTACGCCAGCAGACATGGTACTTGATGATTTTGAGTCAGTATTATAACAGTGCTCTAATGTACTGTGTTGTTTGATTCTCGAATGCTTCTTCTTATTCACTGAATGTAGTCAGTGAGTGTTAAGTTGACTGACTGGAGCGCCAAATGCATTTGACCCATTCCCGTTTGGGTCCAGGGCTTTGGTACTTTTCTATCATTATAATCAGGTCGAAGGTCCTTTGCAGAACGATGTATCACTGTCTTCCATTATTGTTCTTTCCAGCCTGCTGTTCTTTTTGACGTGGACATCATATTTTAACCTGTAGAATGGCGGTTACGATATAGTTTTTTCTAAGGTCATGGCCTTTTAATTTGTCTTCATTGATCTTTTTCATTCACTACCAAAGGTATCTTAGGGATTTTTTACTATAACTTTTTGTTTCGAATGAATCGATTTGTATCCTTGCTGTTTGCGAGATTGTCCATGATTCACAACCATATGTTGCTATGGAAAAATACATGCCCTCAGTAATTTTAATTTGACTGCTTTACCGGTGCTGTGCCACACGATCTTGGTGGTGTTTAATTTTTGCGTTAATTTTGCTAATCTTCTTTCCATCTCCTTCTGACAAACTCCATTGTTACTAACTACTGTTCCAAGATAGTTTGTTACAATTTCAAGGTGTTCACAGTTGATGATTTTGGGTTGACTTTTTGCATGGTACTTTTTTTCTGTCCGGGTTGGAATAAAAGTCTTATACTTGAAATACGTGATCACCTCACCGGTCGCAGGCTCTCCGCAACATTCAGTCCTTTAATCTCTAGGGACTTCGCCAGAGGTGAAATCTGGCGAAAGGAAAAAAAGAAAAAAATGTCAACGTTGTAAAATTGGTTAGCATTTTATCTGGCCATTATGAATGGAACCATAGGTTAATTAAATGGTGTTATATATGAATAGAACCATAGGTTAATTAAATGGTGTCATATATGAATGGAACCATAGGTTAATTAAATGGTGTTATATATGAATAGAACCATAGGTTAATTAAATGGTGTTATATATGAATGGAACCATAGGTTAATTAAATGGTGTTATATATGAATGGAACCATAGGTTAAATGGTGTTATATATTATGGATCGTAGACCAAGAAGGTTAAGAATACAGCTTCAGGAAGACTGTACTATTGCAAATTTAAAACTACATCTCCGTTGATTCTTGAATGATCATTTATTATTTGTTTATGTTTCAAACATTTCTTATCGTACACATTTATCTAATGAGGCGCTAACAGCACAACATCTGATTCTATTAACCCGTTTGCTATGACACTTTTCTGCAGCTTTAACATGCTATGTAGTGACAAACGTTGTTGAGGTTACATTTTAGCCTGAAGCTTAACCTGTTTTCTTTCCAGTCTGTTATTCCTAGGCTCTTGGGTATCTTCATGCAGCGGTATGTGACGTAAAAATAGTTTCTTTTTTCTTTAAAATAAGGAGAATGAAGGAGGATCTGGCTAGTGGGAGGTAGGGGTGGTTGGGAATCATGATACAACAGATGTCAGAAAGTCCGACTATTTGTTCTCTCAGTAACCAGGTCTATTGTCCTCGCTGGCGAGAGGGAAAGGACCCGGAGAAAGGCACATCTGTCACCCTCACAGTTCCTAGCTGGGGCCTGAATGTCTGATTATGTCCAGTGAAAAGATCAACAGGGCCTCGGGAACTTTGCCTTCAGCTCGTGTCCAACTTAGTCTTTTCAATGGGCACCCTCGCCGACAGTCGTCTGCGACAACAACGAGAAGTGTGGTTGTCCATTCTTCTATTGAAGTGCTGGCTGAACACGTGGCGCTATTTTAACTCTTTGTGTGTGTGTGCACGTACGCAGTATACGTGTGAATGTATGTGTGTGCTTTTTCCTTCCGCAATTGATGACAGTGGAAAGCGGGTGGCAGAACGAAGAAAAACTATCATCATTCCTTAAACTGTTAGGGGGGGGGGGTTATGGTACAATCACCTGGTGGTAACTTCACTGGTCGTGCGTCCTCTATTCTCCAGCCCTTCTCCTGACAGGCCCCAGGAATGTGAGAAAGGCGTTATGGTTTTATTTTAAACATATTTATAGAATGAGGAGGGCAAGTATACTTCTAGTGAGCGATAGAAAGGAAGGATGGCAAGTCGTTAATAAGTGGAGCCTTCCTGTAGGACACTGGTACAGAGCAACATATTTGTAACAGTCTAGTACAACCTGGAAAGATACACACCTTCATGACCTGTGCTGGAAGAACTAACCTGAAATAGATTTTAAAAGGCAAATCAAGGTATCCGAGGCTGGTATTTTCTTTTCTTGTTTTTTTTTCATTTTCTCTTTCTCACTGATGCCGAAAAGGTGTCATGGTTATATTATTTGTCGTTCTTGAGCTGCTCGAACTGTCTGAAGGTGCGTGACTGTGCTGGCAACACGACGCATTTTTTTTTTTTGCGATGGAAGTAAATTTAAATTATGAATTAATTTCATTGCCCGTAGTAAAAAGAAATTCAAGTGTTCTTGTGTGTGAGGCTGGTATTACCGACAATTAATATGTAACTTTAGAACTATATGTAGGGCAATAAGACAAATATTAAATGGCATGACCTGTAACATAAAGGTGAGAGCGACGGCACCTTAAATATTGGGCTCGAGACGCAGAAAGTCCTGGACTATAGTGACAACATTTGTGAATACAACTTTTGGCATTAGATTAATATAATGTGAAACTACAGAAGTTTACATTGGCAGAACATTGAAATTATATTAGTAAAACTTTGAATACTAGAATTAATAAAACGTTGAGGATTAAAGTAATAGAACGTTGAACATTAATTAGATCGAGTAACATGGGGGCCACGACGCTCATTCAGCACATGAGTTGAGTGTGGTTAGCGACAGATGGCTGCATGTCGGCCAACAACAGAAATAATCAGGACCCTAGTCCATTTCCCAATGGTGCTCCTGGAAACAGACTTCTGCCTGACTAAGCGAGTAGGGGTTGAAAAGGGTAGGCAACCCTGTATGTACTCAAAAATGCTTTGCTGAAGTTCGATGTGTTAGGTCAAAAGACGCACAAAAACCACAACATAAGACATCCACTTAACACAATTTTAAGGACGGATTACGGAGGAAACTTTCCATTATTTAAGTAGTCATCGGATGAATGCCAGAAAGAAAGAAAGAAAGAAAGATCGCGTAACAGAACACTGAAGTAAAATAAAACTGGAAATCTTCAAGGTTGCACTAACGTAAACACTAAAGAAACACCGAAGTGTTTAATTTCAAAACACTGATTTTTATGTAATAACATTGCATCAACGTCTACCTTTTTAATTCATAAAAAAAAGTAAAAGAAAAAAAAAACTAGACATTGTAAGTTGCAGCTTTGCGGATGTATGACGGTACAGAACAACTAAATGTTTTTACTAAAGAAAAAGACCTTTAACAAACACAAATAAAATAGTTCACAAATCCTGATAAATTCCAGACAAATGAACACAGATATGTTTGCTTGCTTGCTTGCGTTGGCCCAATGACTTAAGGAGTGTACCTAGTCATCATCCGCCCTTAAAAGGACGTTAAGTAGGCGTGTCTGCGTTGTGTTGTGGTTTATAGTATAACTGTGATATTCGCGCCTTTCGGCCCAAAACACCCGACTTCAGCATGCCATTTTTGAGTACCGGGTTGTCTTCCCTCTTCGATCCCTACTCGCTTGGCCAGACTAGACAAGTTAGTCTGTTACTAGAGGCATCACGGAGAGGTGGAGCAGGGTCTGGATGGTTCTGGTTCACCGATCCTGGCGCAAGCCATCAGCTGTGGATCGCTGACAACTTCCAGCTCTGGGCCTTCGCCTCCAAACACAGATATGAGAGTAGCTGGTCGAAAATGAACATTCAGCTGCGTCAAAAATATGCAGAAACTCTTTCGATTCCTTGTTCACATCGTCGAATGTTTTCGACAGTGGAATAGCCATGGATGAGTAAAAATGTAAAGAGCTCCGTCACGCCAAGTGGCTTGTAGGGAATATGGTGTTAGTGACCATAAATTGTACAGATCTTCAACACATGATTTTCGGGGTAACGTGGTCGGTATTACGCCCGCGCCGCTTTACCTTCCCACAAAAAAATCCGGTACCCATTTAAGGCTGGGTGAATCCGGAAACCGTCGATTGGGATCGAACCCTACCTCTTGTCCTCTGTAGTCCAGTTCATTAACCACTGAGCTATCGCGGCTCCCAATAGCCGATAACTCGCTTTCAGTTCTGGAACTTAGTGTGGCTTTTCTTTGAACAAAGAGGATATTGCCATAAAGTTTGTTCCTTAAGAGATGAGAAGGAGAAATGTTGGGACAATTATACATTGAGAAACTGAGAAGAGTAAGGGCTGAAAATGGGTCTTGTTGATGTGGAGTGTTTAGTGGGAGAAGCAGATGCATCTACAATCAACATTTTTCAGGAACAATCATTGTCTGCATAAATATAAACGCATAAACTTCGAGAAATGGTAGGACGGACGGTGGAGCGGATATGCGTTTGCCCCGGCTGCAGTGAAACTGTTTCCATGAACAGAATAGCATTATGCCGTTTTTGTTGTTTGTGGTGTACTTTACCTTGTGACATTTATAATCACTTTTTAAAAATCATTAATTAGCAATCAAGCACTTATTTCAGAAGGAAAAATTAAAAAATAAAAAAAAATGGTATGTAAGAAGCTTTACGTGATAAGTGGACGACACAGACTAAACGACGTTTCGGCCCAATAGGCCTTCAGCAGGAACAAAAAAAACACACATTTATAACTTTGTTTAGTCCTATTTCTAGATAATTTTGTTTTCTTTAACACATTTCGATTGTTTTTGTTTTGGTTGTTTCGTTATTAGTTTTGTGTGTTTTTTTCTCTATTTTTTAATTTTTCCTCACATTCAGCTTTACTGCAGCTTCGCATTTTCATGCCTTAACTTATTTCAGAACCTCCGTTGCCGAGTGGTTAGTGCCCTCGTTTCCTAATTAGAAGGGTTTGGGTTCAATTCTCAGAAGTGGCGGTTTTTTTTTTATTCGGACGGACAATGCCACCTTCATCACACGGCCTCTAAAGCAGGTACCAGAGAATATTCTGAGAAGTAAAGGCGGCCTGGCGCGATACCGATCACATCACTCAAAAATGTGCCGTGGTCAGTGAAAAATATGGTAACGAACGCTATATTCTCCATACGCCTAGTAAGACGTGGAGGAAGCCTTTACTTTATGTAATTAATGACAACGCTGACTCATCCACTTTGTCGAAGAGAAAACTTGTTTGTTTGTTTGTTTCAAAATGCAGCTCACCATCTTCTCGGCTGTGATAGAGAAATAAAATATAACAGAAAACATGTTAAGAAAATCGACTTCTCTTACTTTCAGCAAGTCTTAAACAACTTGCTTCTTGAACGATAAGAGTTACATTTGCTATCAGCTCCAAAATCTTTCTGTAAATCGCTAGCTTAGCACGACGGTTTAATCTTCTAACAAAAAGACCTTTGTTATACTTCAGTGATTGCCAAGAATACTTGTCCTCGTTGATCCACATAATCTACTTTTAATTACCAGCAATTTCAAGACACAAGTCTGATTTTTTTTTTCCCACTGTCAAGGAAACCTGTCAACTAAATTTATTGAAGGGAATAACTGTATCATTTTACCAGGACAAACAAAGGGACTAGCTACAGCTAGCCTGTCAGATAATTATACAAAAGAAATTTGAATAGAAAAAGGATGGTATTACTAAGCTCACATTAGCCTTGCAGCTCTTTGTATAGTTCTTGTGAAGGCTATCTTACTAGCGTTGCCCATTATAAGCTTGGCACTTACAATGTTACCTTTTTTACGTTTTTCCCCCCTCACTACTGTCCTTTTATGTCTATTTGTCTGTATGACGCGTGACGGATTGTTTATATCTACAATGTCGTTTTCTTTTGTATGAAAATTGTTATTTTTTCTTTTTTGATAGTTCTTGCAAAGGCTCATAGTTTTGCTTGCAGTATTGCATCTATGGACCAAACTCTGGCATGAGCGATGTGCCGAGAAGATTCGCGTGTGGCTAACTTAGAGGGTAACATACATACGATGACGGCCTCAAGTTTACTATTAGTACATAAACGACCGTCTATTGGATGGTGTTAATTCTTTCGTCGTTTATCATTCTGTATACACTGTTATAATTTACCCAAATTATACGATCGTAACTGCCACGAGGGCGCCTCTGGTATATGATCAACAGGGAGAGGCAGTTGCAGGTGTTCAAGGTTTGTTGGGAGCAACTGTTCCAGCATAACCAAACTGATTACCAGTTCATTGTGTCGGAACATATCTCGCCACAAGAATTAGAAGGAAGGTATACAAGCTCGATATTGACAAAAGTGATACTCATGAATAGTAATGATAGTATTTAGTCATCTAACGAGCTTACAACAAAAAGCCGGTGGTCGAGAAACAAAAAACGGATCGTTTTCTAATTCAATGGAACATTGGTCTGAATCAATTTTTTTTTCTCTGTGGAAATTGGAATAAAAAACTCTGAACCGAACTCCTCATGGCAATTGTACCAGGCATGCGGCCTTTATTCTTTAACCCAATATAAACCCAGTACCTAATATAAATGGAATAGAAACGACAGAAAGTAACATAACGATAGAACGATAGTTTTGCTATTTTTTGCTTTTTTCTTTAATGTCATTGTTTGCTCATTGTTTAGCCATATCTCTCTGTTGTAGATGAACTTTAAAAGAACACACATGCATTTCCGCAATGTATAGGGTTATATACTGTATATACCACTGTAGATCCCAACATTCCAAAACAGTTAACTCATATTAGTCAATTAAGATTTAAAGTATCTTTTGACTTCTTTCACTCACGCCTCAGTTTGCATTTACAATTTTCCAATGCACCTCAATAAACGTTGCGAGAACACCGAACACCAAGGGCCGATCCCGATAAAAATGGATATTTTAAAATTCTAGGAAACAACAGCAGGAGTAGCCAACGAAAGGGCACAAAGACCGCAAAATGTTTTTGTTAAGGTATGTTTATGTTCGGTTTTATTTTTTTCCACTGATGTAAATTCATGCACCAATTCAAAATGTAAACAAATTTCACAGGTTGCATAGAAAGTTTCCCCTGCTCATAATTGTATTGGGTATTTTTGTTTTTCCTTCGATTTCACGACACTTGGAGGAGGTCTACACTCACTGAGTGCTCTTGTTTTTATTGTATATATCTGTATGTTATTGTATATATCTGTATGCTATTGCATATATCTGTATGTTATTGTATATATCTGTATGTTATTGTATATATCTATATGTTATTGTATATATCTGCATGTTATTGTATATTTATGTATGTTATTGTATATATCTGTATGTTATTGCATATATCTGTATGTTATTATACCTATTTGTATGTTATTATATATATATCTGTATGTTATTGTATATATCTGTATGATATTATATCTGCATGTAATTGATTATATCTGTATGTTATTGTATATATCTGTATGTAAATGTTGTTATATCTGTATGTAATTGATTATATCTGTATGTTATAAAACCACCTCACTACATAAACATATTGACCATTAACCATTATTGATTTACAATTTTAGGTAGTCGTCGAGGGGAAATGCATTTCACCATCAACGTTGCCTGAAAATCTATCTGATAAGGTCAATCTCACATAGCAAACTTTGTCATGAAACAACCTTACATAGAAAACTTTCTGATGAAGCCAATCTTACATAGCAAACTTTCTCCTGAAGTCAATCTTAAACAGCAAACTTTCTCAAGAAGTCAATCTTACAAAGCAAACTTTCTAATGAAGTCAATCTTACATAGCAAACTTTCTCATGAAGTCAATCTTACTTAGCAATCTTTCTCACACAGCCAATCTTACATAGCAAACTTTCGCACAAAGTCAGTCCTACATAGAAAACTTTCTCACAAAGTCGATTTTACATAACAAACATTCTCATGAAATCAGTCTTACATAGCAAAATTTCTCATGAAGTTAATCTTACACAGCAAACTTTCTCATGAAGTGTATCTTACACAGCAAACTTTCTCATGAAGTCAATCGGACTCAGCAAACTTTCCCATGAAGTCAATCTTACACAGCTAACTTTCTCACAAAGACAATTTTAGATACCAAACTTTCTGATGATGTCAATTGCACATAGCAAACTTTCTCATGAAACCAATCTTAGACAGCAAACTTTCTCATGAAGTCAATATTACACAGCAACATTTTTACAACAGCCAGTCTTACATAGCAAATTTTCGCAGAAAGTCAGTCTTACGTAGCAAACTTTTCTCACAAAGTCGATTTTACATAAATATTTTCATGAAGTCACTTATACATAGCAAAATTTTGCATTAAATAAATTTTACACAGCAAACTTTCTCATGAAGTCAATCTTACACAGAAAACTTTCTCACAAAGACAATTTTAGATACCAAACTTTCTGATGAGGTCAATCGTATAAAGCAAGCTTTCTCATAAAGTCAATCTTAGACAGCAAACTTTCTCATGAAGTCAATCTCACACAGCAAAATTTCTCACACAGCCAGTCATACATAGCAAATTTTCGCAGAAAGTCAGTCTTACATAGCAATCTTTCTCACAAAGTCGATTTACATAAACATTTTCATGAAGTCAATCATACATAGCAAAATTTTGCATGAAGCCAATCTTACACAGCAAACTTTCTCATGAAGTCAATCTTACACAGCAAACTATCTCAAGAAGTCAATTTTACATAGCAAACTTTTTCATGAAGTCAATCTTACATAGCAAACTTTCTCTCACAGTCAGTCTTACATAGTAAACTTTCGCACAAAGTCAGTCTTATATAGTAAACTTTCGCAGAACGTCAGTCTTACATAGCAAACTTTCTCACACAGTCAATCTTACATAGCAAACTTTCGCACAAAGTGAGTCTTATATAGTAAACTTTCTCACAAAGTCGATTTTACATAACAAACATTCTCATGAAGTCAATCTTATATAGCAAACTTTCTCATGAAGTCAATCTTACACAGTAAACGTTCTTATGAAGTCAATCGTACACAGCAAACTTTCTGATGAAGTCAATCTTACACAGCAATCTTTCTCATGAAGTCAATCTGACACAGCAAACTTTCTTATGAAGTCAATATGACACAGCAAACTTTCTTATGAAGTCAATCTTACATAGCAGTCTTTCTCACGAAGACAATTTTACATAGCAAACTTACTCAAGAAGTCAATCTTTCACAGTAAACTTTCTCATGAACTAAATCTTACATAGCAACTTTTCTCAATAAATCAATCTTACATAGCAAACTTTTAAACGCATAAACCTTCTCACACTCTCCATGACACAATCTTTCCTGATCACGTAACCCTCATTGTTTCAACACTTGGTCTAGACATATCTTTTGACCACGTACCGTTCATTATAGAAAATACTTCACCACAATATGGGGTATATCACAGAAGACATAATATAAACTTGACAATGTTACAAATGTCTTGAAAGTCTAGGTTGTTTTTCACTCTTTAATGAAAGCAATCTTTACTCATCTCTCAGATACAGAAATGCCGTCTTTGTTTTCTTTCTAAACGATACACAAATTGATATTTTTTTATTTTAAATGTGACAATATTGATGTTTTTTTTTATAAAAACGAGGGAATATTCAGTAATATGAGGAAAAAAACACGCTACTGTAAAGTTAAAAACAGTACGTATGGTACAGTGCCTCGAAGACTGTAGAAATAGCAGACATCAATATGATCACCATGCAAGAGACAATATATAGAATATAGACCCGAACGATTAATTTATGTTTTCATAACTCTGAAAGGTAGAAGAAGAAAATAAAAAAGTAAATGGAACGTAAGTAAACTTCTTTAAGACTTTCTTTAAATAGTGTCGTAACATATAACATATCGGAAGGAGATGAAATATAACATTTCACAGTTCTATGCTCTTGCATTTGAAGACGATGTGCATGTTCTCCTCGCTGTCACTACCCTCCCCCACCCCTTTTTTCCCCCTCCAAGCTCTATGTACCACATGCTCACACCTCTATCATCTATGTCGGCTTTTGAGCGTCAATGCGTTTAAACCCTCGCTAACCTCATCAATATTATCGCGTGGCATCTCCGCAACGAAAGTTGGCTATCATGGAACGCCATCTGCTCTGTCTCTGGCTTTGATGGTGCAGGTTGTCATAAGCTGGTTTGTCCATCTTTTGCTGTTCCTCGTCCATGTTAGTCTTGGTCTGCTTCTGCCTCTTTTACCTTGTATTTTCTCAACCAGGATTACTTTTAGTAGGCTGTTGTGTCTTTTAACATGGCCCAAAAATCGCATTTGTCTTGTTAGAATTGTGTTTGGTAGTTCTCTTTTCATATTTAGTTGTTTTAAGACTTCATCGTTTGTTTTCTTTTCCTCCCATTCAATTCTATCTATTCTTCTATAAATCCACATTTCAAAGGCTTAAATTCTCTGTTCTGTTTTCTTGTCTAATGTCCATGTTTCTGCACCTCACTAACACAACCAGGTCATATCGCAAAGGTAGCGAGTTATGACTTTCACTGACGGTCCCTACTTAAAACCACAAACTGTTACTACAATTGAGGGCAGGACACAGTGCTATGCAACTCTTTGAACACACATTGAATATATTCTTAACTTTAGCAACAATACCTCTGTGTTGTCTAAAGTAAGCTATCTATCTACCTATTGACCTTTCGAGCTGTAGCCGGCCCATAGGGCGTAGATCAAGATACTCCTTCTCTTATCTGAATTTTTGTTCTAGCAGTTTTCAATTCTTTTAAAGATACTTTATCAAATCTCGCCATTTGTCTCTGTTCTGTGCAAGCAGCTATAGCTAAAGTAAGCTATAAAGGGATCTAATACATGATTGCATCAGTCAATGTTTTTATATATATATATATATATATTTGAATTCATAATTTAAATGAATGAAATGCCAAGCTGAATGTGATATGAAGTGGTGTCTGTGGTTTTGTCAATCAGCTGCAGCGGTGCAATAAGGCTGGATTATGGCGGTAGTGGGTGTAATATTTGAAAAGAGCGCGCTAAATATTCAGTCAGTGTTTACGGCTACCTACCCTGCTATAGGTTTACGCTTGGCTACTTTAATATATGTAAATGAAGTCCCTGGGACTGTCATTGATGAAGACTTTGCTGACAAGAAACACGAGTGAGCCCTTTGTGTAGTTTAAATTGGTTCGCGTGGCATAGACAGCGAGGACATCTATTATTGTCAATGTCATATCGTCTGTCAAAGGAAAAATAAAACGCAGAAAAAATGACGTTTCGACCAATAGGTCTTTATTAAGAGCAGGTCAGACGAGAAGAGCTAGCTTTTAAGCTGAGTTTTTGCCTGTCCTCTTTTTGGTAAAAGCTGTTTTTGTTTGGAACATCGATTCTGTGAGTGTTTAAGCTTTTGTGAAACTGCTGAATACTTTATTTCTGTTTTCGAATAAATTGAGTAAAAAAAAAAAATGTAAGAAGGTTATAAATGCGTGTTATAATATCTAGATTAATTAAAAAAAAAAACAACTTTTTGTCTAGTTCATTCATTGAGTTGATTCAATATTAGCAGTCTTGTTGGTGATGTGTTTGCACGCGGTTGTACTTGTGTGTGCGTGTGTATGTTTGTGTGTATGTTTTCTTTCCCTGTTTCGTCGTCGTGACATTGTCATTCACTGAATCAACTGGAGCGTAGATGTAAGAGTGCGGCTGCCGTTGCGCAACTCTCCCTCACTGAACACCAGTTCAAGCGGATGTCTCTCTGTCATCCAATACGCTGACAATTACCAGTAATGCAGTACATAATCAAAAAGGCAAAATTAAAAGTAGACGAACAAAACATTACCACTAACCATTGTGGATGGAACATCCACACGCTCATGGGACTTTTGTGCACGAGCGCGTGTTTTCTCGTTTCTACAAAAAAAAAAAAACATTAACAGATTCTTTCATTAATTAAGTTTCGTGAGTATTGGCGTAGACGATAACGTCCCTCCACAACTCCCCACATTTACAGTTGCTTTATCAGTAAATTTGTTGATTTCTTGCTTTATCAATTAATTTGCTGATTTCTTGCTTTATCAGTTAATTTGCTGATTTCTTGCTTTATCAGTTAATTTGCTGATTTCTTGCTTTATCAGTTAATTTGCTGATTTCTTGCTTTATCAGTTAATTTGCAGATTTCTTACCAAACAACTCTCTTAAACTTTCTGGTATAATTTGTGTCCTTCTCTCTTTGCCTTCTATCCTTAAATGTTTCTATTATCATAACATATTCTATGTGTTCCCTTCCTTACATGATCGTATATAATGTTTATCCACTTTTGATGCCTACAAATTTTCTTGTTGCTTTGGCCTCTCTTAAATGTCTTCCTTACTGCATTTAGCTGTCAGCGGTGTTCTCAACATTTTTCCTTAAAACCACATTTCTGTGGCTTCATTAATCGTCTTGTGTGTTGATTTCGATCTTGTGTGTTTAAAAAGTCGCTGTGCAGTGAAAAAAATTGTTGTCAGGACGAAAATTTCATCAATTGGTGACGTAATTTTAAAAATATGTCTCAAGTCACTGAGCAGCAACTTTATAAACACCCTATAAATATAATGATGTAAGAAGCTGTTAAGTAAGTGTGTGTTACAATCATTGCCAAAATTAATTTTGCAATCATTTTGCCTTCTTCCTCAGCAAAAAAATTGTCCTTTTTCTTTTCCTCTTAAAAAAATACAAAACAAAGCAAAACAAGATAAAAAAACAATTAAATTCTAAATGTAATTTGAGAACATGTCATTAGACACACTTGCAATGTTTCCCAAGCATTCGCTCGCCTCGCTACTCGTACAATTAGGTATTTACACCATTTCTATCAACTAAAATGTTTACTCGTTATTCGTACATTGTCTCGGAGTTAGTCCTGTATTTGGTCCATCTCGATTCTCACGCGGTTCCAGAAATTTAACTTTTTATCAATTTAATTATTCTTCTACCTTTCAGCTCCATGTGGAGCACAGGTCTTCAACAAACACCTTCCAAGCCGTTATGTTTCTTGCCATTCTTTTAAGATCATTCCATGTTTTCCCCATCATCTTCATCTCTGCTTCCATCTGTCTTCTCCAACAATATCTTGGTCTTCCTCTTTGTCTTTTCCCCTGGGGATTCCAAAAAGTGTCTATTATGTAATACTCTCAGTTGGCTTCCGCAGTGTGTGCCCTATCCAGCGCCATCGGCAATGCTGTAGCTGTATCTCTTTATCCAATGGTATTTGACTGGTACAATTTTATAATTCTATGTTAGTGATTTTTGTCCTGCCATTTCCATTATTTTATTCTGCGTAAGCATCCATTAATAAAGATCTGTGTCTTCATGATTGTCATTTTTGTTGTTCTCCATGTTTCACAGCCATGTAATAAGACTGACTTAACACTGGAGTTGTAAATGTTTATTTTTGTATTTAACCTAATTATCAATTTAGTTAGCGTTTGAGAAATGTGAGGCACATTTTGTGTTTCCTTTCTGATTTCGTGATATTATAATTACAAATTAGCATCTTCCAAATATTGAACGTGAAATAGGTTACCACTATACACCATAAAATATTATATAGTCAACACGTGTATTGCCTAAAACAAATTAATCAAAAATGTTATGATGGCACTACTATATTTATCGTACCACTCACATTTATATTTTTTGACTGCTATATTTATAGCTTTGGTTATCTCCCCTTGATTTTCTTTTAAAATGATTGCAATGTAATTTTAA